>CAAKHC010016252.1:2973-14372 GCA_901007825.1 Macroramphosus scolopax | reverse complement strand
TTTTGTTTTTTTGTGTGTATGTGTGTGTGTGTGTGTGTGTGTGTGTGTGTGTGTGTGTGTGTGTGTGTGTGTGTGTGTGTGTGTGTGTGTGTGTGTGTGTGTGTTGCGTGTGTGTGTGTGTGTGTGTGTGTGTTAATGCCCGTACTGTCCCTGGGAAAGGCCTTTTCTTCCTCAACATTTGGTGAGCTTTTAGTTTTCTTTTATTCCGCCTAAAAGCACATTTAGTTTGATTGATGCTCTTTGAAGTTCCCATTTTCTGGTATTTAAACCATTTTCTGTCTAGTAAATGCAAATCTATTTTGTAAAAGTAATTTGGATTTTTATTCCTGAACTTAATTGTTTCGCAGTGCGATAACATCTCAGTTTTAACAAAATCATGGGACAATAACAGTCCCCACTAAAAGTGGGATAGTGTTTATAAATGCAACAATAAACCTCTATCTGTGTTTGTCTGTTGAAAAATGAAGCACTATAATAAAAAATATATATATATATGGATAAGATTTGTCCTAACTCCAAAATATACTTCTAACTTAAAAACAAGTCTGCACCCTCAACCTACGCTACCAACCAGAATGTCCTTATCCTCTCAAAATGACCTGCGATGTTTGAAACTCAAGTTGGTCCTCACAAAGGTAGCTAGAAACACACTCCCACACACACATATATATACACGTGTAGGTACACAGCTAACATACCCCAGTGATACCGGCAGATATGGAGGCAGGTTGGTCTGATCATTGCGATCTAAGTCTAATGTTGCAGAATTATTTTAAAAAATGTGCTGCTTGTTTTTTTTTATGGGACTATTTGCAGCAACGCACAGATTTTTCTATGGAACAGTCTCAGTGTGCAAAAATAAGCCCCGAATTCGTCAGCTGGGAAGATGATCTTTAGCCTGAGTAGGAGTAGTTGGCTGAAATGAAAGATGAGATGAGCTTTTTTTTAAGGATTACACTGTTGTTGGCAAGATTTGTATTCCTCATTGTCACACACCACTAAATTCTGTTGTCTTCTAACAGCATCTGTTTCTTTCAAACCTGCATGGGTAAAGTCAATATTCAATTTGAATATTCTTCACTATTCACACAGGACTTGATTAAGGATCGCGATATGTTTTTAATCAAACAGCTGATGTACTAAATGAATATCTAAAAGATTATTTGGACTTGAAGCCTGCAGCATGCCAGTCGCACGTATTTGATTAAATTATCAGATTGTGTTTTTAAATGGACATAAAATTTTACTGTCAAGCTTCCAGCAATGAAACAAATACGATCCTCTGCTGCCGCTGCTTTGACTTTATGGAGTGCAAAAACGTTCTATAAATTGCTACCAGAGAGATTCTGGTATGTAAATTTGCAAATGAGAAAGCGACTGTCTGAAGCTTAATGTGATAAATGTTTGTGTTTCTTTTCCCTGCGAGTGATTGAATCAACTCAGCCATTCAAGTGCAACTTTTAAATTCCCATCACATTTCCAGGAGAGAAATCGTCAACGGACTAAATGCATCCAGTCCAAATTTACACTGTGTGCTTAAGCAAGTTAAATCACGCCTGCCACCCACAAGCTTTTTTTTCCCACCTGCTGCCCACCAACTTCAACAATAGTGATGCAGAGCCCAGGATAAACAACAAATACAGACACAGCGGAGAGCACATGGCGACCATGCTCCTCAGATTAACCTTTATCCTTCCTGATGCAGCCGAGTGTTTTACCAGGAGCATGCAACACAATAAGGACGCCGCACATCAACAATAGTAACCTTTTCTTCCACTCTGAGATAATTGGCTCTGAGACAGTCTGCATGCGTACAAGTGATCACCGGCGTTTGCCACTTAATGCATGACTGTCAGCTTTCCGTTGTGCTTCTTTTTATGCCCTGCAAATATAGTAAACACTGACCTCATGAGATCTGCAGCTGCTCTTCACCTTCTTCAAAAAGTTGATTTGATTTTGGATTAATTATTTGCTGTGTCACCGTCCTTTCTTTCATTGGAGAGATTTCTGGCTTATTATTCGGACATTATAGTGTAAAGTTGTATTTAGTTAGTGGAACAAATGTGTGTTTTTTTCCGACTCTCTAACTTATTCACAGTGGCTGAATAATTAGCCTGTGAACGAGACAATGAGAGCAGTTTTCAGTGTAATGAAGCATTTTAAAAACATTTGATAACAAGTGGCCTGTGAGGAGTCTAAAAGGAAACATGCAGCCACTGACAGTTCATAACAGAAGAGACCAGGCGGGTGGGTGTTAAGTATCTGTTAATTATCGCTAAAATAAAGCAGATTTCTGAAAATAAAAAGAACGACATGTCTATTAAAACTATAAGCTGAGTTCCTGCTCGCTATTTCATGCACTGACGTCCTGAATATCCACACAGGCAATGTGCCTATAAGAGGAGAATCAGATATCATGTTTCCGTCGCTGCCGATGCGAGTAGCAGCCGATAGATTCCCCTGCCCAGCGCCAAATAACCTCCTGCAAAGTCATTCGACCGGGGAATGAATGCTGATTGTATCCCGCTGACGTAAAAAGCCAGATGTAAGTGGGATTTTATTCAGTGTGAAAGAGGTATAACAGCATCCTGAATGCAGAGGCTGTGTCCCATCACATGTTGGAAACCCAAAGAATGTTACATGATTTGATTTCCAAGCACAGTAATCCTGGTGGTTGGCTCCTTTTGCAGTGCAGATTCTGCACATCTGCTGTAAGCAGATGCCTGGGTCCTGCTCCCAGAGGGAAAGCAGATGACCAGCCATTCAACTTTCCCTCCGCTGCAACCGCTAATGAAGCCCTACTGACATAATGGACACCTAACTGCTGGCCGGAGGCACTTTAACAAGGAACTTAACTCAGCCGGTGTGGTCAGTGAACATGCTCTTCACAACCTGAAGTCCGTGTTCAGGAGGCATGTGTGTCTGCACACGGAAGACATAGAACACGTTTGTGTAACAGTCTTAATAGCATTTGTTCACACGATGTAGAGAAAATGAGTCAGACCAGCTGAACTGCTCCTTCTGTGGGGATCTTCAGCTTCTTGTTGACATGGATGAATTCATTTTTTTTTGAATGTTTGTTTGTGCTTTTCGCCCTCCTACTAACCGCAGTACTATTCACCCATCCTTGTAATCCTTCTCTCCTTCTCTCTTCCTGTTTCCTTCACCAGTGACTCCGATGCATCCAGATCTCCTGTTGATGTTGTTGTTGATGATGAGTGGTGTTGAGAGGACGGGGCGGAGCAAAGCAAGTACAGTACACCATCCACGTGCTGTGAAAAGACACATCAGACAGGTACAATGTGGTTTCATTTTCCCCTACCGACAGTTCAATATGTTGAAGCCCCAGAGTTGCAGACGGAAGGAAGGTATTCAGGCTGCTCAGCTGCAAGTGAAGGGATCAATCTGTGACTGATGTGTTTTAATATAAGTGAAGCACCAGGTGAGTTTGGCTATTGAGTGTGTCTGAACTGCAGCAGAAGTGATGGAATCTGGAAGGAAGTGGGTCACTGGTGAATACTGGAGGTGAGGACTGAGGACGACAGGGACGGCCCTGATGGAAGGAGGGCTGCTGTACGGTGATATTTACCAACAAGGCCAGAAAATGGAAAAGAATGATCTATATGATTTCAAATATTGATGTTCGCTGTTGTATTAGAGGAATAATTGGATTTGTAGACCCAGACATAGAAAAATCAGGGCCAAGTAAGAGAAAACAGACTGCTTACTTTCAGGTATTTTGTCTTGTTTATTCACGAGTTTTTTCATGTCGTCTGCTGAAAGTGTTTGATGACACCGTTCTCTTCCCTGAAAGGGATGTGATTCATTGCTGCTGGTCCTCAACCAGGTTTTAAAGGTGCCTTGTGTGCTCAAAACATAACAACAAATCCCCAAGTAATATTTCTCATGATAAAAAAACACGGATGTAATATTTGTATTTTTACTGTAGCAACACATGTGTGGCAGCTATAAAGGCTTCACAGAGATTACACAGCATTCATCAGGTTTTTGGACATATTAGAGGTGGGTTGTAATATAATTATAGACTTATATCTAAGTGGTAGATAGGAAAACAAGATTTATATCAATTTATATCTTTTGGGTTCAAAGTTTTGAGAGCCTACAAATGGATTAAAAGATAAAATAAACAAAGCTACTTTTCACTGTAGACTAGTTTCCTCTTTATTCAAACATGTCACAGTCACAGTTGTATTTCAGACGATGATAAAGGTCTAGTCTCATGGTCCACCGATGTTTGAACAGACAGTCTGTGTCTCACTATCCTACAGCATAAAATATATAGATAACATTTCACATGTTTTTTCCTCTACAACGATGTCGGCTGTATCAGCCAGATTTGTACCCTTATTATTAAATTGCATGATTCACACAATAAACAACAGACGAGTTAATCATGTGCATCTTCCAAGATTTCGATCGACTCATTTCTCTTGCAGATGCAGAGGAGATCAGTTGTGGACTACCAGCATAACACCATCTTTAAATCTAAAAGTGATTCATTTTCATGGATATCAATTGTGTAATATGCTATTCTTGTTATAAGTAATTTGGTAGTATATCAATTAATTGTATCGTTGGCATATATTATTAATTTATTAATTATTTATTCTTTTTCATTTCTACCTAAAAATGTATATTTGCACCAATATAATGGAAGCAACACTTCATTCCAAACTCTACTATCATATTAAGTTAAATTCATTAGTGTTCTTTTAAACAGCACTTACCGAAGCCTTTAATCAGGGAGAGGGATGGAGAGTTAGCGAGAGAGGGAGAGGAGGACGAGATCGGGTTTCTCAGCCGCTCTGTACCCTAATCCTGGATTTGGAAACGGGATGACAAAACCGCAGGTAGGGAAAAACACAATAACAGCACTGGCATGGGATTGGTAGGTGGGGGTGAGCGGCCTGATAGGAAAAAAGGGGCCTCATAGGTGAAGTGAGGAGTGGTTAGTTGTAGGTGGCTCAGGTATAAATACCTGCAGTAGGATAGGATGCAAAATGCTGAGGATTTGACAGACAATGACTCACCTGTCGGGTGAATACAGACAGAGGCCCTGAGAAGAGAATTTTTAACGCAGCTCAACAACCTTCATCTTCAGGGGTCTTGTTAAGACTCTTCTTGCTTCAGTGCTGACGATTCTTTTTTTTTTAAATGTAGCCTATGACAGATTTTATGCACATTCTTAACTGAGCAAGAGAGAAAAGGGACGAGACAAAAACGCAACAGAAGAGGTGAAGCATTACAAGGAGACCCTGCGAGGAAAAGAAAAAGAGGAGACGAGACACAAGGGACGAGACCAATGATGACAGGAAGGCGAGAGAAATTAAGACAAAACACAGGGATACACTAGAGAGCAAGACAGGGAAGAAAAGTAGGAACAATGGGAGACAAGAACAAATGAAACAGGACAAGAGAAGTCACGGCAATTAAACCAGCGAGGACAAGGAAACCAGATAAGGAACCGCATCAAACTTCATCCGTGAGCGGTTGTGAGAGGCCAGAGACAGATGGCGTCTCAGGCATTCAGCGCTGACTCTTTCACCCCTCTGGCAGGAGATTCACCTTTGCCAATCTTCATGCACCACAGCGCTGCCGGTGACTGCCTGCCAGCCGCCTCCCATGCTCACAGCATGGTTTCTGCAGGTAAAACCTGTCATCTTCAACATGTTGTCTTTGGTGATATCCTGGTCTTGTGTGCTTTGACTCATTTGTTCTGCACAAACTTGACTTTTACAGTAGCACTGTGAAAACGGGAGGTTATAGTTCCTTAATGTCATGGACATGCACGGCGCTCAACAGCTGAGAGGCTTTTCTTTTGCCTCGGGCAACAACAAGAAGGGTCATTATGCCATTTGTTTCTGTGACAAAGCTTCGATTCAGGAGGGGTCTGCTTGTACCAATTGTGACTTTACTACTTAAGGCACAGTTGTAGTGGCAGGCACTATTGAATAATGAACATTTTAATCCCATCCAAGTTATGTAAATGCATCTAATCAGCTGCTTTAGCCCAGCTGTCTCTACTCAGTGGATAATTGCATTGAGGACGTGTTCTCACTTTCACAATGCAGCATTGTGCAGGAAACTTCCTCTGGTGTTCGGTGCATGCTGATCGCTGTGGCGTAGAAGAGACTGAATTAGATCATGCAAAACATCACAATATGTGTTTACAATGGGGGTTAGACATATCTTGTGAAACGGATGTCACGTCTCAGACAATACTGTAATTGTGTAATATGGCGGGTGTTGCCGTGCTACATAATGAGGTGACATAATAGCCAGTGCTGTGTTTGATTGTCACACACATCACTCTCTCCCATGAGTGATGAGAGCATGTGAAATGTGGCTTAATATAAAATTAATAAGAAAATTAATCTTTATCTATGTGGTATTTTTTTTATGTTTAAGAGAGCCTCGTGAGAATCTTTTGATATCATCATACATGATTCAACAAAGCTCCTCAGAATCTGCCTTTAAGACACTGCTTGTGTATCAGTGCTGTATCGACTCGGCGTGCAACACAGCAACACGGCTGCATGTGGATTGGCTCGCACTTCGGAGGAACATCAAACTGCATAGAAAAATGAATGCATGAATAATCATGCAATTAGCAGAGGGCGTGACTAGAACAATGATCAACTTGATTGTAAATGCACTTAGAAGAGGGGAGCGTTCTCAGAGAAGGACATGTTGTCATATGAACCTAAAAATGTTCCAGAAAGGTCATACTAAGAGTTCTTTATGTCACAGTTTACAGCAAACATTCAACAATAGATGACATTTGTCTTGAGTGTTTACCTTCAGAAATTGTGTGTTCAAATAAGATTTTAATCTAAAGTTTCTTTACAGTGCTTAGAGTGAGAACATGCATGTCCAAGGTGTTAATGCTAATGCAGAGAACTAATGAACTGCACTCTGATCAGATCCTTTCTAACCTACATCTGCAGTTAACCATGCACGTTTGTTTCCTCCAGTATCGTCCGGGCTATCCCTGGGTCAGCCCTCCAAGCGCTCCCACATGCACCTATCCACGACCTCCCTGGGAAACGCTCTCGGCAACAGCGCCCCCAGCCTTCACTACCCGGTCACCCCCTGTCACTATAGCAACCAACAGGCCACCTATGGCATTATGGCAGGTGAGTGGTGTTAAAGGTGCTTGTGGTATTTTTGGCACCGAGGAAGGCAAAACCTCTAATGATCAATTAGTGATTTATTTATGAAATCTTTTTCCAGCACGTTCTTGATCCAGCTCTTTGTGCATGTGAGGATTAGTTGCTGCTTTATTTTACATCATTATCTACGGTATGTCTTTACATTTACAACTGTATTTTCTGAAGATCAGTGGTATGTTGTATGTGGTATGTGCTATTTGTAAAAAGAATTTCCACCTGTACAGCACTAGAAGTACGTCTGCTGCGTCATTCACCCATTCACACACACACATGCACACACTAATGGCACAGGCTGCCCTTCAGAAGCAATTAAGGGTCCACTGTTTTACTCAAGGACACTTCAACGCCTCCTTCGGAGTAACCGGGGGATTAAGCCAGTAACCTTTATTTTATTAGACGGCCAATCCACCTCCTGAGTCAAACCCCCACATTCAAGCAATTGAAAGATTTAATCTTGGAGTTCTTGCACAGCTTACGGATGACACATTAAAAGATAAACAGACACATAAGAAGACATCGATAATAATACATAGATGTAATATAATGGGAATCATTATAATGATTACTATTATAGAAGTATTGGCTGTTCATCCATTCACAGTGATAACAGTGATAAAGTTGATGACATCATGTTAACAGGAAATGATAATGTTGCTATAATGACAGCGGTGATCACAACATGAGGACGCCACATCAGCACAGTCAGACTCTTATTAACGCGTCCAATCCAGAGACATATTCAAAACGGCCATTGTGTCACTGTTATACTGACAATGATGACTGAGATAAAGAGTATTATTATACAGACACTGAAAATGACATTATGTATGGTAATGATGGTCGGAGCGACGGTAATAAAAGCCCCCCTGTCTTCCTCCCTCTTTGTAGCACAGGAGATGCTCTCTGCCAGCATTTCTCAGACTCGCATCCTGCAGACATGCGGCGTCCCTCCCCATAACATGGTGAGCGCTGCAAACCCATTGCAAGGTAATAATCTCCCTCACACACACACACACGCACACACACAAATACACACCACACACACACATTACTACCGATATTGAACAGACAATTTGCTTATTTCCTTTTAATTCAAACCTGCTACCAGTTAAAATCAATTTCAGACTTGATCACCTCGCCTGAAGCTCCAGCTCTTTAGCGCTCATGATGGCTTCCACCCTCCACTAACCACCAGCCCCCCCCTCACACACACACACACACACACACACACACACACACACACACACACACACACACACACACACACACACACACACACACACACACACACACACACACTCTCTCTCTCTCTGTCTACTGTACCACATCCACAATAGCAGCTGCTTTGTTCCATTATACATCGCAGCCCTTTCATATTTCCCTCCACATGCCTTAAACATTACAGCGGAGCAGCGATGATGATGAGGGACTCGTTACAGAATTATTCCAAGGTTGCAGTTTGGCATCGCTCGTCTCCCCCTCGTCCTGATGTCGACAGCAGGGGGTCCGTCTGAAGCGGCGCTGCCGTACAGTCTGCAGAGGGTCTGCAGGCCGCAGCAGGAACAGAAAGAATAAGAGAACAGGTCGATGCCGGCGGTCAATACGGCCGGATTATTACAGCAGATGGACAACATGGACTCAACCGATGGGCCAACGATCATCAACTGATCGTGATACCGGTGAAGATTGGAGTCGGGGACTCCTCGATGTTCAGAAACCTGCAGCATGGAAACACCTTTTAGTTTATTAATATTAGATGACGTGCGAGCAAACATGAAGTATATAGTGAAGTTAGCAGGGCAGTGACTCATGAGACCAACAGGCTGACGTCGTCCTGCTTCCCTCAAGGAGGACGTCTGTAGACCAGGAACCTGTGGACCGACTCCCAGCAGCTCCCGTGTGATGGAACCATGTTGACGTGTCGAGATGCCGGTTCATCGTTCATCGAGCTGTCGACAGGTGGATCAGCATCAAACTGAGGCCGGTGAGGATCCACAGAGTTGATGTCCTCTCGCATGAGGAACATCGATTCCCCGTCACTCTGCAGCCGATGGCCGACGCCCGGCCATCATTTAACAAGGTGCTCAGAATATGAAGCCCTGAAGCCACATTACATCTGAGATCACATTATGAATGATTAACATGAACCAAGGTTGGGCTATCGATCGGAACCAGGAAACTCAGAGCACTCAGCATTCACTCCAGATGTCTTATAGATTCAGCTTGGTCAGGCAGCGAGCAGCAGACCTGATGGAAGACGAAGGAATGAAGCTTCACTGCTCGTTAACCCGTCGCGAGCGGACGTTCAAAGATTATTATAATTCAGTACAACGGATCATTTAAAGACAAAGTGTGATGAGGAGACAGAATGTCACCAGGAGACATCAGATGTTGTCGAGACGAACTGCAGGAAAGAAATGAAGCCTGGCAGGCGGCGATGAGGGTGAAGACGTCTGCTGGTCACCTGCAGCTACGAGAAGGTGACCAGGTCAGCCTCTGCTGGAAGCAGGGAATGTTTCCAGTTCAGGGATGGATCCACCAGAAGACGCGTTCAATGACCGCAGGAGATCGTTGCTCTGCACACGTCTCATCATCATTCATCGCTGCTATCATCGGGTTGTTTTCCACAAAGTGAAGCAGCAGTCGTGTTTGTCTGGAAACATTCAGGAGAGTCAAAAGCTGAAGATCCTGAGTTCTTGGAAATCTTGTAATAATCAACATTATGTTGATGATGTAACTTCATCTGTGAAGGAAAGTCAGAGCTCAGCGGTGGAATCTGATCTCACAGCTGAAGGTGGAGTCGTGTTCACGCGGCCTCCTGTCGACACCATCAGCAGCATTCTGAGGTCAGAGGTTCCACACCGAGAGGTAGAACACACATCTGGAACACTGTCTGGTTGACGGGTTCTTCTCCTGACTGAAGACTCTGAGGGTCCATCTTGGTGCAGTTGTGGTCCTGAAGTCTCTCGATGGATCTCATCCAGTCTCATGACCTCATGGTTGGTAGAACGTCTCCCAGCACCCGTAGTGGAGCTGATGGGAGAGTCTGCATGCAGGACAGCTGCACATTAACACCACATCTGCAGCCTGGCAGCCTGGCAGTCCAGACACAGGCTGAGAGGACCTAACTAACACCAGAGGGGGGGCAGCCACAACACTCGAGCTCCGCTGGGGGGGGGACATCTGCTGGGGAGTTCCCAACCCCGGATCAGAGTCAGGGAGCTGCGATGAAATGAGACGTGACTAATAGAGAGCCACTGCTGACTGACCCCCGATCAGCAGAGAGCAGGGAGGGTGGAGGCGGCCGAGGGAAGGACGGGGGGGGAAGGTGGAGGAAGGAAAGGGTGGAGGGTGTGAGAGAGAGGAAGCAGAGTAAATCAGGTCTCAGTGGAAGCAACATGTCCGCAGGTACAGATCTAGTTTGAACTAACCTCCCTTCATCATGACCGGCTGAGGAGAGAAGCTGCAGGTGGAGGCTGGAAGCTGCAGGTGGAGGCTGGAAGCTGCAGGTGGAGGCTGGAAGCTTCACTGGAGGTGAAGTAAGAAGATCAACATTTAATGAGCAGATATTTACATTGGACTCCAGAGGTGGAAGTGACAACGGATGACAGGAGTGTCAGGTGTCTGTCCTCGGCTTTGACCTGCTAACACACACACCTGTACCTGCAGGTGGAACCTCCCTGCAGAGCACCACAGATACAGCTCACAGTTACTGACTTTGTACACTGGTTCTGGTTCTGGTTCTGATGGATCTGAATCTGTGAGACCGAGTTCAGGGTTTAAACACACAAAGGAAACCTGGAGCATCGTTACAAGAAGCCGAAGGCCTCGACAGTGTTTCTACCTGACGAGTTGTGATGTGCAACAACTCACAGGACGTGTGTGTGTGTGTGTGTGTGTGTGTGTGTGTGTGTGTGTGTGTGTCACCCTCCTCTTTCTCTCACCCTCTTCGTCGTCTCCTCAGAATGAAATGTCTTTCTACATTAGTGAGTGAATTGGTGAGACTGATGGTTTTTTGAGGGTTTTGGGAGATAGTTTAGTACAGAGTGAAATAATGCGTGATGGACGCTGGTGTGTGTGTGTGTGTGTGTGTGTGTGTGTGTGTGTGTGTGTGTGTGTGTGTGTTATGCGAGTCTCATGTCGTAATCAAAACTATGTATTTTCCTCAGATTATTCTGACATATATGAATGAGTGATGTGCATGGA
>CAAKHC010016249.1:0-13149 GCA_901007825.1 Macroramphosus scolopax | reverse complement strand
ATTGTAGGCAGATAACATGGGAACCTCACACACAATGACACTCGTA
Source organism: Macroramphosus scolopax (assembly GCA_901007825.1). NCBI lineage: Eukaryota > Metazoa > Chordata > Actinopteri > Syngnathiformes > Centriscidae > Macroramphosus > Macroramphosus scolopax. Next base: position 13,103 of record CAAKHC010016249.1, on the reverse strand, counting down.
CAGCGGGCAGGTTCACACCTGGAGCCTTCCTGCTGTGAGGAAACAGTGCCGACCGCTGTACCGCCTTTAATTAACATGTAATAACAGAAGACATTCACTTTCTTTATTAAAGCTCTTCTCCTGGACAATCCTCTCACCTGAGTCCCTCTACAACCCCTTGTCTTTCTTCAAGAACTCCTTTAGAAGCTCGTCTCTCTGTGTTTCTCCTCGGCAACATCGGACACCAGCGTACCTCCACGCATACATCACACCATGCACCGAGTTTTTGGAGGCAGGCTGACGGAGAAGTGATGGAAACTTACATGAAAGTGTGACTTTACATGACAATATTGTGACCATATTGCAACACAAAGTGTCCTATATATCCATAATTCCATATTGTGTGTATAATAAAGGCCTTTTTTATCTATCCTATATTGTTAGGGAGGATATTTCTGTTTCATGGTGTCACACATCTTAACGATGTGAATATGGATTGAGTTAGAGGAACAAGTGTGATCACTTAATAGTCATTGTGAGCGCGATAGAAGCAGAGCTGTGCCTAATAGCTCTGCATAATAACTGCAATGGCAGCTTCGACGCTGTCAGAGGACCATGCCAGTGCAGGAGCGGAAGCCATCCGGTCACCTCTTTCGGAGAGAGGTGGGCTCCCCCTGCTCCCCCACCTGTTACCTCCATCCTTGAATGGTGCGCACTGATGTGCTTCTTCACCCTCATGCTTGAAGTGACACCATTTCTTTTTTACCTCATCCAGGATTCGGAGTTCACAACTAACTGGTAACTGGTTGTTGCTGGTGGCCAAAAATAGCTCTTCTCTCAATCTCTCCAATCATCTTTTCAATTTCACAGTTAAGTTTCTCCTCACTGTCTGCTTTGTTGCCATGTCTAAAGAATGAATGAGCAGCAACAGCTAATGAGCTAATTAGCAGCGTGTCAATACGGGAAGAAATACTATATGTGTTTTAGATTGAAGGGGAATTCCAAACTATTCAGTCTTACTATTTACCCATTCGATTACTGAGGAAGAGCAATCGTGTGCAGATTCACAGACTAGTTCTCTTAATTATATCAGTAACTAAGACAAGGTCATCTGTATCTCTACATGTATCCAGATAGCAGGACGGGTGTTAGCTTGGATTGTAACGGTAATTCTTTTAATGTACAATACAATATACCATTAACCAATAAACACTAGATTAAATGTCGTCATACTCATTTGAAATCATTTGCTGAGGCAAAAGTTTGAATTTGTGACCGATAAATCATTGGTGATGAAACAGTTTCGCCTTCAAAGCATCAAATTTAATACTTAAAACGTGCTTAGTCATGCTTATTTTGTACGTTTGATTTCTCTATTTTTCTTTTAGAACTAAACTAAGTTTTAGTAATGGTCAGAAACGTCCCACAGATGATCAACAGAGGATATGTTTGGTGACTCGGGAGGCCAACGGAGAACAGGGTTGTTTTCAGCTTCCAGAAACTGCAAAATCGAGTGAAGCAGTAGAACTGAGCTTTTTCATTCTCAGCTTAAGAAAGTTCTTCTTCAATTGTCTACATTTGCCTTCAACACTAATTGGTCTTGTGGAATGATGCAGTAGCATATTCTGATTCTTCACTGCCACCTTGTTTTGTTTCCCCTGACAGACAGAAAGGAGGGACAGTTTCCCCACCTCCTTATGATAAGGATTCCGAAGGTATATCGACTTAATGTGCGTTATGGTGCAACTATCCTGTTATGGACTTTGAGGACACACACCAGGTGTTATCACTGATATGCGCCGGCACGGGAGGACCAGGTCTACCCACTGATCCATCGCCTGCTGTGAGACCCTATCTCTGGGCAAAACCATTTCTGCTTGGCCTTTTGCAGAAGGCCACAGGGTGCAGAGCCTGCGGGGCCGGATCCCTTTTAAAAGGCAAAGCTATTGTTTGATGACAAATTCCTCCACAAAGCTGTGTTCCCTCGAGAAATATAAGGCTTTGCAGCTTTTGTACCCGTGGTGTCACGGAGTAAATCTCAAATTTAATGACAAATAACAGGGGATAGATATGAGGAGGCGGCGACCACGAGATGGGTTTAAATTGATTCTAATATTCAAATTATGGTTGGTATAAACATTTTCATAAAGAGACTGAATGAAAAATTGTACCAGGTCAACAATTAACACTAAATATTTCTTGTCTGCATCCTTTCTTTCTTTCATGATCATCGTCTTGACATGACGTACAAACAAACCGGAGTATTTAAGACTTAACACCCTTACAACATGGCCTCACTAGCTAACGTTAACGTCAGATCAGTTGCTGGGTGCTGGAGCAGACGATATATCTCCATCCTCAGCTGATTAAACAAACACCGAGCAGAATTCATGATGTGCGGATGACATAGAATTATTCTGATTAAATGCATCGACGCACGTCAACACCACATCCTATTAAATCACAAACCAAATAAACAGCTTTCAGATTTGAGGAAGAGGAGATTATAATTAGACAATTCAGGCATGTCTCTGTCAGCCATTTCTAAACAAGTGCAGATTACAAGATCATCAATCAAAAGATCTGCATGTAAGTGCAGGTTATTGGGATGTGCAGCGACTCCGCCGAGGCCAGGCAGAAGACCTGTCCCCCTCAGCCGAGAGGAAATTGGTTCGTAAGGTCAGGACAACTCAGGAACCATAAATGAACAACCTCTTTTGAGCGATGCCTCGGAGTATGAATTTTGCTGCACACGCACATAAAGTTCATTCAGTATCTACACAAATGAGTCTGTCTCCGGGAAGGTGATTTTCTAGCGATTGTAGTGGCAAAGGTTCCCACTGAGGGACAAGTGTACAATGGGGCCTGAGGGGCCCTGTTGGTGAAAGACGTTTAGCCTCCAAGTGGCCCCCTGTGGTAACTCTATCTCAGGGGTAGCGGGGGGCCCTCAGCTGTGGCTAAGTGGAGATGTGTAAGTCAGAGTTCCTCCCCTCCAGCAGTACCACCTCCCCGGGCTAGGAAATGGAATTGGTGACTGATGGTTTTGGTTCTTTTCCTGATCCTTTTTTATGCAGGGTGGAAGTGCTCTTTGTTGTATGTTCAAGATACCTTGAGGAGCCATGAATGTGACCTAGGATCTGGGGATTTGAATCACGTAGTGGGACATGTAAAAGTATGTGTCCTTGAAAGGGAGCGAGGAGGTCAGCAGCGTTTATCAGACGGCTGCTTCAGGGGGCGTCGGTAATTTCTGCAGGGACGGTTCCCAGCAGTAGTAGTGAAACGTAAAAGAAATGTAACATTCATTTATATGTGTCACTGCATTCACATCGCATATTCATAGGTAATATTTAGTTTTCAGTCCTTTTGAACACCCAAATTGAACTTGGTATACATTATATCCTGCCTGTCACATCACGCACACTCACGGCGGTGATGTAAATAAATTGTGAATCTCTAATGTTCATGAGTTCACATGCATCATTGTAAGCAGGAGATGAAAGGTGATGTTCATATATAACAATGTCAGAGTGCATTAGTGGAACTCTCACTCTTCCGGTGGAATCAAATGCCTGATGAAACATTAGTTTAGCAACAATGTCAAACCTTGTTTACTGTGTTGCCGACACCCATCCCAAGTGTCTCCAATCATTGGCTGTCCTTGATGACATCCAGCCCAAGGTTCTTCTAGGATGGCACAATTTCAGTTGTTTTAAAATGTTTATCCATCAAAACCACAAGCAGGATCGTCACTTCCTCTGTATGTTTACTTGTTTTTTTCTTTGCCTTTGTCCACTTGCATGCAGACGGGGGGAAAACTTCATGAACAGAGCTGCTGCTAGCTGCTTGGATGGGTTAACAGCATAGCTTTTATTCTACTCACTGCATTTTAACAAGTTGTCGTCAGCTCGATTAATATTGTGTATCATGGCAGTCTAGGCCATGATGCACAGAAATTAGGGGGAAGCCTGAAAGCAATCTTGAGCCTGCTCTTACAATACATTTTATTAAAATGTAGAGGGGGTGTCTGCGTCCCAGATCCAGAGCTCTTCACCTGGTGATTGTGAGTCACTGTAGCATGAAGGAGCTTCAGCAGTACTAGAGGGCTGCACCTCTACTGATAGAACAGACCTGGGCCTTGATCGACCCACGAGCATCATACGACCCTTTGTGAGGTCAATGAGGTCAAATTAGAATCAAAGTTAAATAAGTCATCTGCACATTGTATTTATATTAGAGGCAACCTTTTATATTAAAATCTGAAATCCATGTGCATTCCTGGGTTTGAGCGTGCCGGCCTTCACTGTAATATTTAATTTACAAGAAATGAGTTAGCTGTTAGCCCTCGTTGTCAGCTCACCGGTGCACAGATGCATGTCCAGAAGATGTTAGCTCTCTTTGGGTCCACCTACAAACTGTATGTGATCAAACATTCTAAGTGATGAAGTTGAACAACACCAGGTACAGATCCTCTCTGACTGACGGTCACCTGTCAGCTGTCCTCGACATCTCTACCTCATCCAAACTGACTTCAGGGTTCTTGTTAAAGCCCAGTATTTACTGGATTTATCTCCCTGATCAAGGAAAAAAAAAAATGAAAATAAGCAAAATGAGGTCATAGACTACAAAAAAACAAATTAGCAATAACACTTATTATTTCTGTAAAAAGTTAATTGAACTCTGGTCTTTGACATGCTAGAAAACAAGCTAATTTTCAACATTGTTTTTGTGAAAGTTGATTAAATAGTGATATAATGATGATGTGTTTACTATGCCTGCAACACATTTTCATAGCCTAATTGTAACATCTACTCTTACCAGTAGCAGCTGATCAAACTCTACAATTGACTGCTTTTAATAAAGAGATACACTTAATATCGAGCAGAATTGAATCCAGTCTGTCAGTCCGGCCCTCCACAACAGTCCCAGTTTCTCATGTCGGCCTTCGGGAAAATGAATTGCCCCCCCTGTCATAGAACCTTGAGTTGTGGTCCGTAACTCTCTCTCTCTCTCTGGAGTTGGAGGTGAAACATCGGAACAGAACTCCGGGGAACAAAGGCTCAGCCAAGATACCCTGCGGAGGAAACTCATTTTGGCCGCTTATATCAGTGATCTCATTCTTTCAGTCCCGACCCAAAGCTTGTGACCGTAGGTGAATGTTGGAGCGTAAATCAACCGGCTCATTCTAAGGAAATTAGCATTTCCTTTTTTGTTAGGATAGGGGTTACAGTAGCAATATGCCGCCCTCCATTGATTTGGTGTGTGAAATATGAAGTGCGAGTTCACATCACCTACAAATTGTACCATTAAGATATGAGCTGTCCATTAACTCTAACGTGAGTCCCCTCTTGTCCTGATGACACCTGCAGAGCAACTGATATGGCTGCCATATGAGTGCTGCAAGTGTTGAAGTATACCTATATGTTGAGGTAAAAGTCAGAGTGCATCGTACATTATATCCAAATCGTTAAAATGAAAGTTATTTTAAAGCCTTTTGTGTGTCGCGCGGACGCTAAAGGATCCTTTGTGTATCGGTGAAAGACACTAAGAGTCCGTAGTTGGCACGCTGGCAGTTTCCTTACTTGACATGAAGGCATGAAAACGTGTTGGCGGTTCTACTTGAGTTTCCCTCTGGAGCTCTTCAGCCTGCGATAGACAGTCACTGCAGCAGGAAGGAGCCGCTCCACTCATGGAGTTAACCATCTCTCTCTCTCTCTCTCTCTCTCTCTCTCTCTCTCTCTCTCTCTCTCTCTCTCTCTCTCCAGAGCACTTCACATGGCAGCAGTGGAGAAAATGAAAAAAAAAAACATGAGCCCTGCATTTGGACAGAGGCTCTACAGCACCAGAAACTACCTTTGAATTCTAAGTTCTGACGTTTTGCAGTGGCAAGAAGACCGAAAACGAGGATGACAGTGGAAGCCGAGAGCAGAAAAAGAACGAGGCGAGATCCTGATCTTCCGTCACTGTGATGCTAGCCGTTAGCAACTGCAAGTCGACACAACTGCTGCGAGTTCAGATTGAGAAACAGCAAGCTTTAACTGACCTGCCACGACTAGTCATCAGTATTGTTCTTTCTAAAGATGTTGCAAGTAGTGCGGTACTCTTCCTGCTGACATAACAACAGAATGTTATGTCCAGCTATCACCAAGTGTGCCAGGGGAGGAGGAAGCTGGTGCTAAGTGTAACTACATTATGGTGTCTTAAGAGCATTGGTGAAATTTGAAAATGCTAGGCCATGCTAACATTAGCCAGCGTACAGTTTTGACAAGGTTTCAGACTCTTATTTGACCTTTTATGCCTCATGTTATATTTCTTCTCATTCTAAATATGTGAATGAGACATCAATGTGGAGTTGTTAAATGGTGCCTGCCCAACTCCAATAACGCACCTGATTAATTCTGAGAAGGAATCAATCTAAATTCAGTATATCCCTTCAGTTAAATTGAATTGATGATTAAGCTAAACTGTGTGTGGTACAGTCTGGATACGTAGGTGTGTTTCCTGGCGTTTCCATCACGAATGCTTTTCCTGCAGCTGTGACCTTGTCAGCGCTTCGTCTGTCTGTCAGCTAGCTCCACTAAAAAGGCTAAAGCAATCTAGCAGCCTCCCCCGGATGGAAGGGGAGGGGTGAGAGCAGAAACATGGTTGGAGGAGAGATGAGGGAGATGTGACCTTTATACTTTCAGGAGAATTGTTTTTAGGTAAATAGCCTTTCAGAAATGAGCCAAGCGGCAGGTTAGCGCACACCACAGGCCGCTGCGGAAGAAAGTGCTTCACTGATTTTGTTCATAAAATCTTGGCTCAAATACAGTTTTATCACCAATCAGTATAATCAAGAAAATTATAAACAAAGGGAACTTGATTACATGTTTCAAAACGGTCCAATCTTGCTCTTAATCCAAAGAATAAAGCTGAAAAATAGAAAGCTCAGAGTGAAGCATCAGCGGTGTTTTGACTAAACCTTTCACTTGTTCAAGACTTTGAAAGTAACTTTTGATTTTACTTATCTCCGGCCTGACCACAATCTGTCTTTATGTCCTTTTGAGTGACACACAATGCATACCGATGTTGTCCTGGATTACCAAGGTCATCGTCAAAGCACTGGTGGCTAATGCCGCAGCTTTTGTGATGAGAAGGCACTCTTATAAAAATGTGCTGGGGTCTCCATCTGCGAGTGGTGGGGGGTAATGAGAAGGGCTCAGGAGAGGGCACCTATATGCACAGCATCAGCAGTGATGACTTTATTGAAACAAATACACACAATCTCTCTCTCAAACACACACACACACACACACACACACACACACACACACATCGCAGGCGTCCGTCAACCAGAAAGGAGACTGAGATTGGTAATAAAGACCATGCTCTGTGTCTGAGGACTGTGAATAGGAGCAGTAATGTTTTCAATTTGAGCCTTGAGCGCAATAATGGAGCTCATTCTACAACCGCCCAGATACTGTAGTGGTGTTCGCCTTAAAGCTTTAGGATTCCATCATCCTTCCCGCCTTCCTGTGCTTTTTCTACCTCTGTGTGCTGTTCACCAAGAGATTAATTTGTGGGATAATAACGAAAGGTTCTTTCCCGAGGAAGTAAAGAGAAGAATTGAAGGGAGGATAAATGGATGAAGAGGTGAGGGGCAGACATCGGTGTTATGTCAAACCACCGGCCTCGCGCGTTTGAATGGCATCAGCCCGCTGATTCATTTATTCAAACAGTAAAAGAAGTTAATCTCCTAGTCTCGGGGTCGGTGTCCTGTATTCTTAGCATTGCTGAGGACGGATTAATTCAAATCCTGCTGGAAACTAAAAGGGTCAATTAATTTCCGTCATGAAGTATAATCCAGGTTATTGACAAAGCCTCTGAGCTTCCAAGTATCCTATTAAAGACTATAAAACACGCACAGGGGAAATAACGTTCCGAGGTTTAACTGCTGAGCATGAGGCAATTGTGAAATTCAGATTTGGAAATAAAACATGATTACCTTTGTTGACTTATGTTGACATCAGGAAGCCATGTTAGTGCTTCATACCAGCAGAGGTGCTGCCAGAGGTCTCATATAACCTGATCTGAGTTGTACAATATTAGAAACAGCAATGTCAATAATGAAAATTTCCAGTTCCAGAAAGTTTCCATTCATTTCTACAGCTGCTCCATCGGGTGAAGGTGTTTGCCGGTAAAGTCTGTCTGACCTTTAAAAAAAATGGATCCAAGCAGACAAAAGTGTAAAAGAAAATACAAAGCAAAGAGAAAAAGATAGTGAAGCGAAAGAAAGAGAAGCAACATGAGTGAACGGACAATGACAGTCACTTTCCTCCAAACGCTGGTAAACCTGCGCGTTTGGATTTCTTGCTCCATCAATCAGAAACAAAAGCCTGAGACCGTGTAGACGTTTTTTTAACAGCCGACGCTTCGCGGCTTTGCTCCTTTTATGTGTATTTCTCCGGGAAAACAAAAAAAAAAAGAGTCATCAGGGCATCGACGAGATTCCCTCAGAGTGTGTTTTTCATGCACATCAATAACTTCTTATCTGGATCCCTTCATGCCAATCATTATTAAGCACGATAATCCGTTTGCTTGTTGCATCTCGGGGCTTTTTTTTTTCTTTTTTATGCAGATGGCGGAATCATTTAATCGATCGCTAGTGTGTTTAGCATTATCTTTATATTGACTTGTACGTACAAATGTCATCCTTTGAAGAATGTCATTGCATATTTCCACCTTCTATCAACACAGTCTTAAATGGCACAGCAGTGCACGTCCTTTAGGGGATTATTCAGCAATCCAGATGCTTTATATTAAGAGTTAAATCATGTATCATACAGTATATGTTACATAATTTAAGCGTTCGGTTATATAGCTACTGCTTATGCTTAAACTAGAAGACTATGATCAAAGGATGCAGATCTGAACAAGCCTTTGAAGAGAGATCTGATGTCCTTGTGTGTGTTTATCTCCTCTAACATGTAGGTCTTCTCCACCTTTAATAGCATGCCAATACTGGAAAGATATATGTGCTTTCATTTTCAAAGGCTGGCTGATCACAAGCAGCGATCCCTCACAGGAATGTGACTGACACATAAGGTGCGGTTTGATTGGACTACAAGGACGTAGTCCACATCCACTGTGTACACGGACGTACGGCGGGGTTGATTATCAGTCAGTCATAACAGAGACGCATTTTTCTTATGATAACAGAGTGAATTACCATAAGCTGATTATGTTTGCTCTATTGTGACTCACTTTAAAGAATGTACAGAAATTATTAGAGGGCTTAAAGAGGGATTTTCTTTCTTAAAGGAGATTGGCGTAAGTCTTCGGGAAAGCAAGACAGGATCAACAATCTATCTCTATGTTAATGTGTAGTTATTGTGGATTGACCGTTATCTCTCATTTTATTCTGCGTCAAATTAAATAGAAGAATCTACACATCCTCCTCCCATAGCGTCAAATATTGTTCCTCTCTAATGCAAAACACGATCTGGGTTGGGCTTGGATTAAACATGTTTGTCATGGTCTGTAGCTGTAGGATGGAGGTAAGGAGGCAGGGAGTAAGAAAGGTAGGTAGGTAGGTAGGTAGGTAGGGAGGAACCCTGGAAATTGTGTCTACTGGGTACCAAAAATATAAACTGACTGCCTCACCAAGAGTTGGTTGGCAGTCGGAGCGCATACAGTAGAGTCCTGGTGTCATGTCACATTGTCACACATGATGCACTCACAGTTGCTCATTATGTGAAGGACTTCACAGTAAAGCTGATGGGCGGGCTGCAGCATCTCAATCAGATACAATAGGGAGACAAACAGCGTTGCCGTTTGACAACCTGGGATGGGAATGTGTTCACATAGTGTAACGTTATCTTGGAATTAGTGTTTGAACAACAGGTTCAATGTCGGGTTCTTATCATTAGCTTTTAGGCTGAACTCTATCTATTTGATTATGAAATATTAGACACAATTTCATTATTAAAAATAGGGAAGAACTGAGTTTTGTGTGTGAAAATGCTGATTAGAGAGTGTGTTGAACTTGTAAGACGCAGTCATTTTCAAAGTTGCTTTTGTATCCCAACAGCTCCAAAGACCTCTGCAGAGGCCGCCGGCAGCTGGCTCTGCCTGCAGAGGATTCAGGTGATGTGCAAAGAAAACCAAAAAAAAAAAAAAAAAAAACAGACGGTGCACCTCCTACGTGCTAAAACGGGGAGCGGTAATGAAAGCTCGTGTTCATTTAGACCTCATGTCCTTTTCCAGTGGAGGAACAACAGGACAGCTTCATCAGGCTGAATGTGTGTGCCAACGCTGTGATGGCCGGCAGGTTTATCTAAGCTGACAGAGATGAATCTCCCAGCAGAGGGCCGTGCCTGTTCAGCTGTCCTGCTGAGGGGAGCCCACACCAGGGCTGACATTAAATTATTTCAGGAGGTAATTAGTCTTCTGTTTTCACCAAGATGCCTAACGCTTTCCATCTCATGCTCCCGTGCACACGTCAATGTCGCCAATGTCTGATACATTGACAGTATAGAGAGGGAGAGAGCGATGGAAGGGAGGGAAAACGGGTAGTCAGGGAAAAACACAACATATATTCTACATAAAAGAGTCGAAACATTTGTTTTGACCTTTGTAAACTAAAATATAATCAAAATCAGAGTAAAGAAATTCTTTCCTGTTAAAATCTCAGTGTCTAATTTCATTAATGGCTTTAAATTATGGCTGAATTGATGGCAGCAGACTTCAGTTATTTAATCAGCAGACCTTCAGATAAGAAGTTAAACATATGACAACAACTCACCCCTTTCTTTTTTTTTACCTCTATTTTCTTCCTCTCTTCCAATCTGGGGATTTTTTTTCCTTCACCCGGTATATGAAGGTAAATTAATGTTGATACCCTATCAAGGAAAATATGATTTGGCTGTCACATTATGAAGAGTGTTGCCTTTATGGACTATATTATGCAAAGTCATGCAAATTAGATACGCAGCTATCAGAGAAAACAACTCTTAATTTAGTCCTTCTGCTTTTCTTGTGTTTAGCGTGTAATGTGGTTATGTGTGCTTCCAGCAAATGAAAAGTCACTTTCATGGCATATTATTTCCTCATGTTGCTGATCAAGTGGTGCATCCATTACCAGCACCTCGCCCAGACAAACAAACTTTAAATTGTGATTTATACATAAACTTCCTGCCACAGTGGATATCATGCAATAATTCCTCAGATTAGATATTACCAGCAATCAAGTGTTTTTCTTTGTGAATAAATACGGCCTATAAATGATTTCCCTCTCTCGTCGCCACAGGTACAGAGACACAACAGTACATGTAAATGGTAGTTTACAGTTATGTAGATGAGTCAGTGTCTCAGGTCATTTGAGGGGTAAAGAACACCACACCATGATAATCCAATTTCTTTTAAATCACATTTATTTTTTGATATAATTCACAAGGCTTACAGCCGTAAAGGATTTACCGAGCTTAAACATCGGCAGCGCCCCTGAGGTCAATTACAGTCCAGCTACAGGTACCTTACTCACAGTACAAACACCCAGCATCCCCCTGCTGTTGAATTTTACAACGGAATGGAGAAGATGACAAAGGGAAATGCACGGATGCAAATGTGAAGTTAAACCTGTTTCAGTTGGCGTGTTCGGGGCAGCTGACATGTCGACCACTTTACAAACCAAATGCTTTTGTTGGTGTAAACAGGGTTATCAGCCAGCGGCTGGCGGCTACCTGGCTAGCCGAGTCCTATCAAAGTGTCATTGTGAAAGACACCGAACCCGTAATTGCTCCTCGTGCCTTTTCATTGGCGTGTGAATGTTTTAGCAGCTTGGCACCTCGTGGAGCAGCGACAACGCGTGTGCCAACTGTATGTGAACGGTGCTGCAAAGTGCTTTGATAACCGTTGAGTTTAGAAAGGAGCTGTAAAGAAATGCACCATTTACCATTTATTCTTTATGAACGGAGGACGGGGGGATGCAGTCTGTTTATTTCTGCTGCTCCTGGCAGCTCAGAGCTGCAGTCTGTAGTAAATAAAAAGTCACATTTCTGGAGAGCTTCTGCTCCAAGTGGAGTTCATGGATTAAATCATGCAGCTGCAGATGGCCCCTGCTGACCTGAACTCACCATATTGGGACCCACTGCCTCACAAATATTAAATTAGATATCAAACCGCTGCTGCCGGTTGGTGCGAGTGACGTGAGGCTGATGATCTAATGAAGGTGATTTGCAGCGTTTAGACGGCACCCATTTATTTAACAGCGGTCATGCTCAGTCACTCAGGACTCATCCGAGCAGAATATTTGTCATATATTGCAGTTATAAACATGCTATTACAGCATTGTTGGCAGTGCATGTGAAGAAGTGACAAACAAATATTGAACAAGATGCCTGAAGATTCACCTTTCGGCACAAACTGTTGTTATCAAATGGCTGCTGGAGAACCGGGCCTGAAGCTAAACTGTTTGTCATCACCAGAACTGGATGATTCCATTGTGCTGATACTGAGATAAGACCTCACTGGCTCCTCTTAGATAATGCAGTTCTTTGTGGCTCCTGCTGGGGATGAAGCATAGCAAGAGACAGGGAGCGTGTGACCTACATGTTAACTCCACGTGACCTTGTGCTCCCAGAGGCGAGTGTCTTGCGAGGGGTCGTTCCCCGCGGTTCGAGGGCCGTCCATGTGACACGCGCCGCCGAGAGGTCACAAGTCAAGCTGATTGCACATCGGACGCGCGAAAAACTGCGGGAAGAGCGAGAAAATGGCAAAGGTGTGTCATCTCACCCACTCTGTGGACTCGTCCCACCACTCAAACAGAACCGTCTCAGACAAAGGGGAAGGGGGGTGTCGATTGCTGACAGAACCCAGACAGAGGGATTTATAGACGCTTGTGTTTGAAATGTGTTTGCATGGTAAATCACAGTCGGCCACCTGCTTTACCTCCTTTGCTTCTTTTATTTCACAGGTCCGTGAGCCACTTAACAGCACTAACTTCCCTCTGAAGCCATTCATCACGCGTGACCTGCACTGGCTACGAGGCACGTGCACATCTGTACGTGCACACGCACACACACACACACACTCCTAACAGAGACATAGATCCCTCCGCCACTTCATCATTCCTCAATGTCATTTTTAAT
>CAAKHC010016247.1:3836-23969 GCA_901007825.1 Macroramphosus scolopax | reverse complement strand
CGTCGTGCGTGCGTGCGTGCGTGCGTGCGTGCGTGCGTGCGTGCGTGCGTGCGTGCGTGCGTGCGTGCGTGCGTGCGTGCGTGCGTGCGTGCGTGCGTGCGTGCGTGCGTTCTTAATAGAGACAAACTTAATAAAAACTGGAGCAGTGTGTTGGAGTCAGTGGAAGATGTTTGCACTGACTCAACGCCAAAGGAAAGAAGCAGCCCGCATCCTGCAGGACTGTGTTCCTAAATGGGTTCATTCACACCCACAAGCACATGCAGACTTTGACATACTTGCTAGTACGAACGTGTAAACATACCGGGGCTTCCTTTCTGTCTCACTCGATGCTGCACGTACCATCATGTGTGGATATAAACACACCGTAGAGTTCTTCAGGTCACCTCCGTCAGCCTTTAGTTCTCCTGAATGATTTCAATGGCTTTGGTCTTTCTGCCTTCAAAATACCCACAGCGGCGAAAAGTCAACAGTAACATGAGATGATGTTCGTTCATAGCTGTCACTTCCTTCGACCTTTCATGATTCAAAAAAGTCACTTTTATGTTTCTTCAGCTGTGGATTCTGTGTCCAGGATTTATTTTCAAATCTGCCTGAGCGACTTGCCCTTTTCTCCTGTCCGGATGTGCCACAAGATCTGTCCATTACACACACACACACACACACAGACACACACACACACACACACACACACACACCTCCCTTGCGGTTTTTCCTCAGGTCTGACATCGCTGTGTTTGGCAATGCGGAGTGGAAATCCGATTTCGTGAGCTCGGAGCTTCTCCTCAGAGCTCCTGTCACTCTGCTCCTGACTATAATCCGTTTCATTAATTCCTGCCCTCGTGCCGCTTTGCTGCACCGTTTTGGAACATGCAGTGATAATCAAGTCTATTTCCCAGCCGCCCATGTTATGCACAAACAGGCGGGTGTTTTGTTTTTGTTGTTAGCAGTTTGAGAGCTTGTCGGGGGCTCAGAGTAACACAGAGACAGTCGCCGAAGGCTGTTTATCCGTATGAATCCATCAACTTGTACCTGCGTTTTACATGTTAGACGTTGGATGTTTTAATGGCATGAATGATGACGAGAGTAGAAAACAAGTGTTGTGGAGAGGATCCATGCTTGAGGGCGGTGGGGTAGGACTTCACATGATTCTATTTCTATCCTGACATTCACCTCGTGTTGTCCACCTGGTAATCATGTTTCCATGTCTGTCCATCCAAGTTCCCATACCACAGTACAACTGTGCCCTTTCCCACTGACGACAGTAAAGCCAGATGTTACTGGGAGTAACTGGGTTTATTTATTGAAGCCTAAACGGGCTAGAAGTACTAGCCGTGGCTTTCCACGAAGATAATCAGATGAAACTGTATTTTACAGTCCACTGAGTGGTGCGATCATCCGGTCAGGAGGAGTGTATATTTGTCAAATAATGCAAAAACACAACAGAATTTGAATGCAGCACACATTGTGTAGTTGTTTGACGTGAATCAAATGACACGTAGCCACTGGACACACTGAGTCACAGACCATCAGTCAGGATGCACCATGTGTCCGCGGCCCGCTCTAACATCTGTCCAGTCACCTGGAAGCACTGTCCTAAAGTCTGTTTCAGCACATTCACACATGCTAGTCATTCAATTGAAGTGAATCAATTTCATTCAGAAAGGTTTATTCACACCGTCCAGAGAGAGTTGACATATGTTCACGTGCACTTGGACTGTAGCTCTTCCTCTAAACTTTGTTCTACTCTCAGTCTAAAGCTGCACTAGAGCTGCAGGATAGGCAACATATTTAATGCTCAAACTGGACTTACGGATGATATTCAATCATCTCACCTATACAGGAAGTAACAAACTACCAAAGTGCTGTGTGTGTGTGTGTGCGTGTGTGCATAAACGTATGCTATTGTGTACATTCGTAGTATGTCGTTTCTATGAAACATCTACTCAAAGCTGTAGGACATCACAACTATACTGAGCAAGGCCACACACACACACACACACACACAGACACACACACAGGCTCACACACTCTCACACACACACACACACACACACACAGGCACACACACAGGCACACTCACAGGCTCACTCACTCACACACACACTCACACACACACACACACACACACACACACACACACAGGCACACACACATGCACACTCACTCACACACACACTCACACACACACACACACACAGGCAAACACCATGAGTCATTAATCTCAAGGAAAGGTTCCAAGCTATAAAGCGATAAAGATGATTTTAATGTGCGATTTTAATCTCATATCTCAGTTTTCAATGAATAAAATTGAAGCATTTCGTCATCGCCATGATTCAGTTCAGTGTTCAACATTAATGTATTACAGCAAACACCATATAGAGACATCTCATCCTCATCAGTGTTTGTTTGTGTGTCGCGCTGCAAAACATAGAAACCATCCTGATTCCTTCTTATCAGCCGGACTTCTTCCACTGTGTTCTGCTCGTCGGTGTCAACCGACCGGCCTGTGTGTTTGAATATGTTGGAAGTTGTTTTATCACACAACTTTCTGAGGGACTATAAGTGTCTTGAACTGTTACTGTCGTCCCTCATCTGCATCTCAATTCAATCAGAGTGTGAGTGTCCATGGAAATGATGTCAGTCCTGATAGTTTCCTCTGAAGTGATGATGACATCAGTGTGTGTGTGTGTGTGTGTGTGTGTGTGTGTGTGTGTGTGTGTGTGTGCTGGCAGGTAAGGCCCAGTTCATTCACATGGGTGAGGAGGTGGACGGGGTGGACATGAGAGCAGAGGTTGGCCTGCTGAGTCGGAACATCCTCCTCCGTGGTGAGATGGAGTCCGGCTGCTATGGCAACGAGGCCTGCAACTTCTTTGACTTTGACACTTTCGGAGGACATGTGAAGGTACAGCATCGTTCTTTACTGTCTTATTTGATAGAAATATCATATTGTTGATATTAAAAAAAAATATCTGCCAAAAACTAGTATTGATCTCAAAACAAACCCTGCACTGGACTCCGATATGCACCTGACATTCACAAAATCATTATTTCATCTCATTATTTTCATTGACACAATCTGAACACCCTCCTAGTGCAAATATCCTGATCCGATCTGCTGATCGTGCACTTCGAATGAAATCTGTGATGAAAAACATTGTTGGCAGGTCACCATTTCAATTCTTAATCAAATTTGATTGAAATAAACATTAAATCAGGACCTTTAACTGAGACCAGGATCCGGCCGCTGTGGAAGTGGTTCACACCCTGATAATTCTCACTAACACAGAAATGTATGTACTGCATTAGTAAAAGTATTTTTTTCAGTGGATACATTTGCCAATTTGTGTATTGGGACCAGTCAAAAGAAGGACATCCAATTATACAGCAACATGATGATTAAGAAAGTAAAGTAAAGCTTGTGTTTAGATTGAATTGTTCCGAGCTGGAATCCCCTGCAGCCAAATGAAGCCAGATGTGTGACTAACTGCATTCTGGGTAAACTCAGTCAACAGCCTGATCAGTTAGTTGTGATTAACTCTGATTCCCACGTCTGATGATACTTTGAATCAGCCCAAGCATCCGGGCTCCTGTCGGGTCCGACCTCTCCACTTGACAGATTATGTCCGAAGTGGAGGAGAGCTCCCTCCTGTCTCCTTCTCACCTCTTCAGTCCACGTGGCCTCAGTGCATCACACTGTGGGACAGTATTTACAGCACAGATGGGGGATAGGAACACTCCCATTGAAGCAGTGATGGAGATCCTCAGGTGCTGCTGACAGCAGATCTGAGTCTCCTCCCAGTACAGTTTCAGAGATAGTCGTAACATCTATGTGATGTGATCTGACCATGTTGACGCCGTCATACAACCAGTCACATGGATTAAACTGGCTTCATTGGCAGACTTTGGGTGAGTTGATCATGAAGGGAACACGAATGCAGAGACTCGAGACATCCCTCTGACGTGTGTGCAGTGATTACAGCTCCTTCTTGAACATTATTGAAGTTCATTTATTAGGTAGAGCAGTTGTTTCCTGAACTCTTCATCCATCCACCAGGAGGAGGAACAACCACTCCATTAGACGGTTGATGGAACATTACTGGTTCTTCTTACTTGCTGTCTTTTCCTGGCTCCCTGTGATCATGAACTGATATTATTTGGGTTTATACTGGACATCCAGACATTGGACCATGTGCATCGGGCTGCAGTAGATTCTTGGGCAATTTTCACCTTCATTGTCATCACGGTTTAAGGACTTGTTAGCTCTGGAAAATAACGTATCAAGAAAATAAACCCCTTAACTGTCTGTCGAAGTGGACAGCGTGATAGAGTAAATCCTGCTTCTATCAAGATGGGATAGACATGAACAATGCATTATAGCAGCCACTATTTTAGACACCATCCTCCAAGATTATCTCGCTCTATATGTGAGCAGCAGCTGCAGGAGGAGTGAGTGTGAGTGTGCAGAAGGCAACCAGTCGAAAGGCTAAACTAAGAAGTGCATCACTGCCTCTCACTAGTTCAAAACATGTTTATTTGCACATGTAGTGGGAAGTGAAATCCCATCCCCGTGTGGTCACTTGGGGGGCTCTGATGCCTGATGCCAGGTGTGAACTGCAAATATTTACATAGAAATCTCCAGAACAAATTCTTGGATGCCCAAACCTTTTCCTGTATGTGTCAGTTGGTGACTGTCAACAAGAGTAAACATTCAGTGGAGAGACACTGAGACTGGAGAGGACAGAGGAATGTAAGGGGGGTGGGGTGGGGGGGTGGTAATGCCTTCATGCCTCTCTCTCCCCAGGGCCAGACGGCATAACCTATTATAACTTTCCATCTCAATCTCATGTCAAATATTTCTCATTCATGGGTGTGTACAGCACGTCTGGGCAACACACACACACACACACACACACACACACACACACACACACACACACACACACACACACACACACACACACACACACACACACACACTGAAGCCCTTCAGAATGATCATCTCAGTTTACTCCACTCTTCTGGTTCCATTGCTGTTGTGTTCAAACATTCTATCTCCATAACTATCAGCAGCAGAATAGAATGAATAGAATGTTGTGAGCGGCTGTCAGCTGACGTCGTGAAGGATCCTTCAGTGTTGGTGTGGATGGTTTACTGCAGTGTGATGAGACACTGTTTCTGAACAAAGATAATTCTCATTGACTCATCGTATATCTCTCTTTTACTCCCTTCATTCTCCTATTCATTCTTCATGTCCCTTCACTGTTATCACATCCCTGTTGTCTCCCACTTCCTCTTTCCCATGCTTCTCTCTCTCCCTCTCTCTCCCTCTCTCTCGCCCTCTCCCCTACCCCTCTTCTCCCTCTTCTTACTTTCCTCTCGGACGTCAATCATCTGTTCTGTCTGACCTCCCTGTATCTTTGTATCTTGTATCTTTGCAATCTTCCCCTCCTTCCCGTCGTTCCTTGATTCCTCTCTCCTTCCCTCCTCTGTCATTACATCCCTCTCATTATAATTATTTTATTCTCTTTCTTCCTCTCTCTATTCGTTTTATCCTCATTTGCATCTATATTTCAGCCTTGCTGTACGTTTGTTTTTCCTCCACTTTAACAATCCACCATTCTACCGTCCTTCTGACATTCCTCCCATCCTCTTTCTTTATTTTTTCCTTTCATCCCCCCATCTTTCCCCGTCATCTTCTCCTTAACAAAACAGCTACTGTTGAATAAGTTTAATCTACTTACTTACAAATTGCTTGTATCCACGTCCGCCCTGGTGGTGTTGCTGTAACTTCTGTTTGGGGGGGTGATTTCATCTCTCTCATACCTGCTGTGGTTAGGTGGAGCGGGGCTTCAGGGCGGTTCATATATCAGGTGTGGAGCTGCAGCACATGGGCCAGCAGACAATGGGACACTATCCAGTTCACTTTCACATGAACGGAGATGTGGATGAGAAGGGGGGCTACTACCCCCCCACCTCTGTCAGTGATCTGTCGATCCACCACTCCTTCTCTCGCTGCGTGACCATCCACGCATCCAACGGATTGATGGTGAGTCATTATACAACTATATATATATATATATATATATATATATATATATATATATAATGTTATCCATATAGTTGATTGTGTCTCCTCCCTTCCAGGTGAAGGATGTGGTGGGCTATGAGACGCTGGGCCACTGTTTCTTCACAGAGGACGGTCCAGAGGAGAGGAACACCTTCGATCACTGTCTGGGTCTGATGGTCCGAGCAGGAACTCTGCTGCCTTCAGACAGGGACAGCAAGATGTGTCGTGACATCACTGATGGAGCGTTCCCGGGATACGTGGCCAACCCGCGCCAGGACTGCAGGTAACCATGTTAGTTGGTCTGTGGTGTGACACACAGAGTTTAGGTCTGTTTCCTCTGCTGAAACAGGGAACACTACGGCTATGTTAGGCTCAGGCACGAGAACACGTGGGGAAGGTTCGGAAGAGATCACGACTTGTGTTGGAAGAAGTTGCTTTCATTGAAGGAGGATGATCTGTGAGATAAACTACATCACTGCCTGCAGCTCTGTTATTCTTTTCTATCTGAATTAATCCCACAGCTGTAAAACTCATAGTGTGAGAACTACCTCCTGGTCAGATGATGGTTTTGGAAAAACAGAATTCCCATCAACAAACCAATCAAGTATTTGGTGAAGTCACTATTGATGACTTCTAGTTCTTCTACGCAGCAGATCAGATACAAGTTTAATATCTGGACTCAGGATGCGTTTGATTGCTAATATTCTTTCATCTGCCTCACTGACTCTGTCAGAGAAGACAAAGGCACAAACAAACAAAACAAAGCGCAATTTAAAAGTCTGTGTCGGCACAAAAGTCCATTAATGTTTCTTATATCAACTCTGCATCATTCAACAGAGAATCTGTTGCTTCAGAGGATGAAACACACACAAGCTGTGATGAGTTCCATCATGTTCCATCAACATCCGGAGCAGCTAATCATGTAACATGTTTTCTTAGTTTCTCAGAGGAATTTAGTTCATGTGTTTCTTCCAAGACATAAAGTCAGACGACATTCTGACAGAGGGAGCGACTCTCTGCTCACCAACTAATGGATGCAAGATGCTTCTTCAAAACATCAGTGGAAGAAGGAAGCAGCAGCATTCCAGAGCTGCCGCAGCTTCTTCAACAGGACTTTGATTTGACAGATTTGTAATTCATTTGATTTCATATTATCATCATCATCTTCGTTTTCAAATGTTACTTTTGTATTTAGTTTGAGTCCAACGTGACTGAAGGAATTCTCCTGATTTCAGTCACGCAGTCGATAATGTAGCAGAGAGCAAAATATGAAGATGTGAAAGCAGGTTCATTAAAAGCTGTTCACAACAGACTGTCTATTAAACACAGCAGAGCAGCTCCATGTCTGTAACAATCACAGAGTCGGACTTCGCACAGGACTCTGATACGAAGGAGAATCAAGCTTCAACGTACAGTTTATGTATCAGATCATGCTCCGTGGACCGAGTGGGAAGTATGTGTGAGGTCGGTGTGGAGTTGAGTGGCTTCACTCACTACAAACAGTCCCAATTAATCCTCCCACACATCATCACTGTTATAGAACGCAGTTCTCTCCACCACAACTCTTTTCTAAAGCTCACGATCTGTTGTTGATGATTACCTGAAGCGCTGCACACCCAAATATTTATCCATCTAAAGTTCGAAAACTGAACGCGTCAGTCTGGAACTGGAGGAATGAGCAACATTTGTCATGACGGACACAATATACTTAATGAATAATGTTTGCAGCCCTGGAACGGGACTGAGGAAAACAAATGTCAAACTATCCTTCTGTGACAGGACGGAGGCTGAATGACGGCTGGCAGCGAGCTGACACACGTGTACAGTCACTGTGCATCAAGTGTTCAAATTATCTGCTTTGCATCACATGCATTCATCTTTCATCCATTAAAGTGATGGAGGGTTTGTTCAATTAACATTTATTAAGGTCAACAAATGGTCTTTGGCATGTGCATCATCCACAACACATCACGGTTAAGCTTTACAAGTACGGACAGTGTGTTGAAGCCGATTAACCCAGTGGGAGTCGGAATACATGACGGGGCTGTGGAGGGAGTCTGTAGTTACTGGGTTGTGAGTGTGTCTACAGTCCTGGGAACAGGAACTGGAAGCAGCTAACTTCACCAGGATGGGAAGAAATACCGCCCAAACACATGTAGATGGACGATACTATAACTACATATGATCATAACTGCCAACAGAAGTGTGTTAACTCAATACAGACGAGGGAAAAGTAACAATGGACGGTAGCATTCCAAGAGTTACATATATATATCCAGTATATATACTGGATATATATTATACAGTATATATATACTGTATATATATTACATCCTGTTCACCGATATTGAACAATAGTGGAGCTCTTGCAAGAATTAACCCTGAATCAATATCTGGTGACAATAATAACAAAATAACATCACACTGTCTAAATGAGTTCATCAAGAAAGGAATTACAGTGAATCATCTGTTCTGTGTTGATATAAAAATAGATAAGATTTAAATCCCGGTGTTGTGTGTCTGGCCACCAGGGCGTCAGTGAGCCCCCACAGACCCCCGTGGTCGTAGATAAAGGACGGATAGACTCAGATACTGCTGGTGCCTTGTTACGACTATAAACCTCAGACAACACGCTCTTTTATTTATATCACCCTTTAAACACAAGATGAAACCAGTAAATGAAGATGCACTCAGCATGCACACACAAGCAGAGCCCCCCTGCTTCCTGCCAGCACCTTCCCTGTGCTGGGGGGGGGCATTATATTTAAAGTATACAGCTGCAGCTCAGAATATAAAGCACTCTAATCCGGGTCACATGACTTTTATCTCCTCATCCTGCCTCTGCCGTTAGCTGCAGAGCATAAAGGCCAAGGTTTGGGGTGTATAATGGCTTCCACTGACACAGAGCCATCCACCTTCTTTAGTATTAGCATACTGGAAGGCTTTGCTCTTCCTCTCTGACGGTATCGTATCCTTTCTATTTGTTATTACATTTCTTCTCCTCTGCTCCCCTAATTTAATTACACACAGTGTGCTGTGTTGCTAATGAGGCTTTTCTTCAGATTTGTCTGGATCATTATATTCAGTAATGATTTCCAGATCCCAGTGTGTTTATTACCGCGGTTCAAACATGCCATTTAATCACAACAGATTGCAATAAAAACATTCCCCACATTAAGATTACTGATGATTAATTTCCAGTCAGGGTTGCCTGGTCCCTCGTGGTTCCCTTTGTCTCTTCCCCTCTTACTGCTGCGTATTTGTTGGATTTAAATGCTTGGAGGACAATTCATTGTATTCAGATTTGCCAGAAGCTTGCAACATGTGGGCTGCATGAGGAGGAGGAGGAGGAGAAGTGTCCTTTAAACAGAGCCAGATAAATGTGCCCGGCCAGAATGCTTCATGCTTCATTTCTGTGGGCTTGTGTGTCTGTGTGTGCCAGGTATTCCTGGGAAATGTGTCCATACTGTCATGTTGTGAGGACTCGCCTCCCTTTTGCAGACAAAAAGTAATTTCACTTTCTGGTGAAAACCTTTTGTGATGTGAGGCTGAGATTAATGTCAGGCAAGTCGTAGTTAGGTTAACGTAGTCAAAGTCGAGTCCTCTGAGGTCATGAACAACACTGTTGCAAGAGAACATAACCTGAACAAAACATACTGGTGAACTCCTCCATTAAATATAGAAGTGAAATGGATGTGTTGAAGGGGCGGAGGACCACTGACCCAATAGAGGGAAACCAGTATCAGGTAGTTGGCTCATCCAGCCAGGAGACCTCTGCAGCCTCCTGCTGTCCCCTGTTGCTGTCAGAGTCACTGCTGCACGTCATTTCTTTGCAAGTGGGTCATCACAGCATCCCCTAAGTTCTGTTGGAGGACGCCACCATCGATCATCAGGTTCAGTCGTATACACACTAGCTACATTAGTTACTCCCAGATCGGTTTATTTCATGTTATACCCCAAAACACATCCATGATTAAGTACAACCCCTTTGTTATTTGTGCTTCACTTTGTGCCCAGATTACTGCAGCCCAGCTGGCAGGGAAGGTTCCCGTAGCAACGGCAACGTCACCTGAAAGTTAGAACAATAGCTTAAAGAAAACGTTAATGTTTGTAGATGCTTTAACTGCAACATTCTGAGAATGTTTCGGGGACTTTATAATGTGTTACCGCAGCAGTAAATTCTTTTTACAGGCTCTGTTCATCTGGCAGAAATAGAGACGAAGATAGTGGAGTCTGCAGTCCCAGAACATCCCGCACATTCATGACAATATGAACCTTTTAATGGATCTGCACCAAGATGTAATTGCTTCTTTCTTGGCCCGCGTCATGCTATGTTCAGCCCAGGAGAGTTGTTGCGTCATCCTGCTGACAGAAACACAGAGAGACATGCAAGCAAACGAACAGACGTCGGTGAAACCTCTTTTTGGGAAGGAACAAGGTTTAGGAGAGAGATTGCCTCAATAAAAACCTTTGAATCTGCCAACTCCACTGAGATGACTGACTCCTCTGGCATCAGAACATCAAACAGCAGTTTCTGGGGAGAAAAAGCAATCGACCCAATGAGCGCCAAAGGGAGACGAACAATCAACCAATCAGTGCCACAGCAGGGATAAATGCCATTGTCAAGCTGTTGTAAAGCTGCGCACCAGAACCCAGGAGGAGGAATGAAAAACATGGCGACCACTGCAGACAGGATCCACGCTTCTATTCAGCATTATTATTTAAATCGATACAAATGGACAATCATTCCAAACCCGGACAGCACGCTGCTGTTAGCTTAGCTATGAAATCAGTTTTAACTTAAAATGACGTTAGAATCAGGCGGATACGTGGTTGGTAATTGAGAAATGAGATCCCAGTCGCTCAGGGCATCACTCAGACTGGAGGCGATGTCAGACTGGAGGCTGATGACAACTGTGTCTGATATCACGAGAGAGACGGGAAGAAAGAAGACAGAAGTCAGCTGGAATAGAGAGAAGAGAAGCAGAGCGCTGTCATTTCCATTAATGTTCATTCATATTCATTACATTCAGCGGCTTTTCCTCACATACCTGCAAATGGAACTAGAATTATTTTCTTATGTTGCCTGGTGTGTTACAGCAGCTTCCTGCAGCAGGTACGCTGCATGCAAACACACAAACAAACAAACCAGGAGCATTTAAAACTGATGTTTGTGCTTTGAGTAAGTCCACAGAGTCACTGAGACACCAAACATGTTACACGTTGAAATCGCAATCATTGTCACTAAGATAAAACCAATTACAGCCACTTAAAGGTTCATTTACAAGTTTTATTTTGGATTCCTAGTTTCCATTGTTCCACAGAATAAAAATACCAGCTGCACCACCACCTCTCAAACACACCGCCTACCTCCGAGACCAAAAGGAGCATTTCTGCTAATTCCATATGTGGAGTCGTCATTTAATTTCATGACTCATGAGCGATGAAGCAGTGCTGCACAATGGATGTTGTCAGTATTCCCTTCAGACCTGAAAGGTTTTCCACAGATGGAAGTTTAATTACTTCAATAAACGCAGTGTCTGCTCCCTCCTGGCCTTCACTGCGTCTTCAGTGTGACTGCAGGCTTCTCTCATGTCTCCATCCCTGTCAACCCGTCCAACATGTCGGCTCTAAGGGACAGTCAGGTGCCCGTGTTGTCTGGAGCGCTCCCCTTCTTGTCTTCTTTGACAGACTACAGCAGCCTGAGCCGGACGGAGCTCCGTGAGAACACTGCTGCTCATTTCTTTGTCATTCAAACTGAGCTTCAGCAGGGGGCGATGTGTAAAAGGAGCGTAGACCCCTTTTTAAAGTCATATTTCTGTATTAAATCCACACTGTAGGCTAAGACCTGACATGCAACTGCTAAGAAATGTAACCACTCGTCACGGCGACGAGGACCACAACCTCGACCGGTCAGCATGGTGGTGGTTGTAATCTCCACTGGTGTGCACAGCCACAAATAAGCCTTAAGAGTAACAGGTCAGAATACAGCATGTAGCAGAGAATAAAACCAATATGTCTACATTCCAGCCCAGTTGTTTAACTAGCTAGAGACAAACCACAAATACTATTAGACTGGTGTCAGAATGTATCTCCAGTGACCACCAGCCTCCCCGTACTATAGTCAAAGAATCACAAGCTATACGACTGAGAGGCAACAACTTTGCCGGCCCCAAAGCTTGACGTCTCACTTGGATTGATACCTGTTGCATCGCCTCCCGTCTCCTTTTGGTTCGTCCTTGCCTCCTCCACTCCGACAGGAGTCGAGGTTGTACAAACTGAGAAAAGAGAAGAGGGGAGTCCCGATATGATCCTTTTCTTACAGCAGGGTTCGACAAAGTTTCTTTTTTATAAGCTGTCCCCCTTTGGACTGGAGCAAACATACATATAGCCCCTTTAATGACCTCTGACCTCTGACCTTTAGACACGTGCAAATTGTTCTTGTTTGTTGGTGATGGACATAAATAACTGTCAACAATTTAAACTAACTGGACTTTTCCTCTGGGACTTTATTTGTTATAACTATTATGTCTTCTCTGTTGTGAGGCAGTGGTAACACTCCTTTAATTCACCGCTATCACTGGTCCAAACTGTTGAAAACAACTTGTTTCTCACTGACGTTCTCCCCTTCTTTAGTGCAACGTCCACGTTCTGGATCGCCAACCCCAATAACAACATCATCAACTGTGCAGCTGCCGGCTCAGAGGTGGGGCTCTTGGATTCTTCTCTCACCTCCACCTCTCCTGGTGGAGGTTTGTCTCATTACCATGTTGCCAGGTCAGATAAAGGGCTGGGATGTTTTATTAACTTCAAAATCAAGGAGACAACAGACGGGCACGACCACACATTCACAGTGATGGGGCCAATTACGATCATACGTCTGGGATTTCACCGGGACAGGTCGGGTGGAATCGAGTCTCTTTTATCCTCACAGATGTAAAACATTTTCTCGTTCGCGTACCTGATATGAACGAGACACAAAGACAGGCTGCC
This sequence comes from Macroramphosus scolopax, assembly GCA_901007825.1. Taxonomy (NCBI): domain Eukaryota; kingdom Metazoa; phylum Chordata; class Actinopteri; order Syngnathiformes; family Centriscidae; genus Macroramphosus; species Macroramphosus scolopax. The sequence goes on along the minus strand of CAAKHC010016247.1, from coordinate 10,909 downwards.
ATCGGGAGGTGGAGAGCCCGAGGCTGTTGTTGGTGTGTGTAGAAATATATCTGTTGTTCTACATTCAAATGAAGTAGATAACTTCACCGCCTCTTGTGTGCATGTATGTGTGTGCTTCAGGAAACAGGCTTCTGGTTCCTCTTCCACCATGTGCCCACCGGACCCTCCGAGGGGCTGTACTCCCCTGGACAGACCGAACACACCCCGATGGGCCAGTTCACCAACAACAGAGCCCACTCCAACTACAGGGTGAGTCACCAGGACTTATCTGTGTCATTAGCACCTGGATTTGTTTTTGGAACAGGTCATCAGTTGGATTAAAGTTGATATTTGATGAAGGTTACAACGGTAACGACGAGTGAAGGTCAGAAAGAAGTCAGGAACAATCCGTCCACCAGAACCTCCGTGTTTTCATCATTTGATAGGATTTTGTCCTTCCTATAATTATAATTACAATATCACCTCGAGGGCTTGTGAAATCACTACAAAATAAATTACTTATACTAACAATGTAAATTTAAATTGTGTTAAAATCATTTTTTACAGATTAGAAAGCATCATACTGTTGATGTGTCTACTACAGCAGTCAGTCCAAGCCTAAGAACATTTCAATCCTACTCTTGAGCGTAAAGAGGTATTTAAGAATACTTTATACAGTTATGTGACGGTGGCCTGTAGGATAATTTGTCAAATTTGGCTTCTCAAATTGAGCTGGAGGACGTCTGTGTAAAGTTATTTAAAATGAATAAAACATTTTACAAATGTTCAATATTTGCTGATTCGTGGGGGGAAACGACCCTGATGGTTCCAGTGGTGACGGTCAGTAACAACGACTATAACCGTACCCTGAAGTGACTGTTTATAACTAGAACACAGTCTATTTCTGTTGTTTTTGTAGACCTGGAAACCAGCAGCTAGTTGATACAGGCTGGTACTTTGGGATTTAATCAGACATATTTCTATCCACACAGTGTCAGAAACGACCTGCTGAAAACAACTAGAGTCCCAGCTATAGGTGACTGTTGAGAACAACAGAGAGACAACGGAGAAAACAGAGAGTGAGCCAAAGGAGAGGGATGAGATGGAGAGGAGGACAGATAGTGTGGAGGCGCCTGCGGCATTAAGCACAGCTCCAGTGGAGAGAGATTTATGATTAGCTGGTCGAGAGGAAGCGTCACCGCTATCACCCTCCTTCCTCTGCCCGACAGTGATCTCTTTTCTCTGCCGTCGCACTCCCTCTCCCTTTTTCACTATTAATTCGGATCATCCTAATGGGAGCATAACTCATCATGTCAGGCTGAAACCCCAGGATGTTTGTTAGAGACGAGGTCGCGTCAGGGCTGCAGACTCAACAACACAGCGGTGCTGTTCTTGTTTTGGAGCAGATAACTGGCTGAGGAGGGTTTTCATCAGGACTTTTTTCAATGTTTGAAAGGAAATGTTCTCGAGAATGATTTTATCAGTCCAGCGTGCACAGACTACATGTCTCAAGTGTCAGATACTTCTTCCATCAGTTGATGGAAACCAAACAAGGACTAAAAGGAGAAGAGCTATTGGACTAAAGGACATCAGCAAGTTGCTCTACAATGAAGCAGATCATTGACCCGTGACCTTGCTGCTGTCAAACTTTCTAAACAGTCCTTTTTCAAATTTAGGCCCAAATCCAGCAGCGGCTGGCCAATAGAGGGCGCTAGGGCGCCACCCGCCCTGGTGGAAAGTGCTCTTTGATTTTTCTTTTTAAAGTAAAACCATTTAAAATAAACATGAATCACTTATTTTAAGTATGTATGTGTTTAAAATGCATCATTATAAATCATTATGTTTGGGGGAGAATTAGCTTCCTGTTCGTCCTCTCTCTCAATATCCTTTCTGGGGCGATAGAAACATCACCCAGTCAGCACGGCAGCGTGTCTTTGTATATACTGTAGTTTATCTTAGCACAAGTCTAGTTCGTGTTACATTTTCTGGTGACTGAGACTGACTGAACATGGCACAGCCCCACCTAGAGTTTTCTTCACCAGTTGCCACTGTCCAAATAAATGTTTTACTGCTCCAGGTCAAAATCTGAAACCTATAACTGAGTGTTAAGTATGAATTCAGTGGCCACTTACATTAAATCTTGTTAATTCATTGCTGTGTAATCATGTAAAAAGGCTGATGTTAAAGCTTACAGGCAAAACAAAGAGAGAGAGAAATAATAAAAACATTTTACATACGTCGTCCAAACCTTCAGCACATGTCCATCACAAACCTCCATAATAACTCTCCCAGTCTCTGCCAGTGTTGGTATTACTGGTGTTAGCTAATGACGTGCTCCTGATGTAGCTCACTAATGTAGTTCAGCATGTTATTACAGACAATGGAGGCAGCTGAAGTTTTCGCCCTTTAGGATGCAGCTTTAAAACATTACACAAGGCTGGTTACTTGAAGTCAGAACAGATATTATAAAACAACTCCACATTTGTGAGATGACAGCAACCACCCACTTGTATCATAGCACCAGAGCAAGAAGTGAGAAGGTCAGGCTTAATAAGGAGGTTTATTAAACCACAAACACTGTCAAGGGCGCAGAATTTAGTAGAATATTCACAAAGACTGATTTAAATGAGAGCAGCTGCAGCTGATTTATTCTGAAGGCTCTGCTGCTAATTAAGACCTGATGCCAGTGTCTGGAACCGCAAACGTCCAAAGAGTCTTCTGCTTCTGAGGCGGATTTATTGGTGAAAGAAGCCGATGAATTTGTTTCTCCAATTACTCTCGTGCACTGTTCCTGCACGAAGGCTGGGAATAACAATCGTATAAGAGTTGTATATATATATGAATACGTCTGTTATTGAATACAAAATAGTGGATCACTAGCATACGGTAAATTCAGTAGCTTGTTTTCTTGTTTTTCATATTCATTTAATGCTTTTGAACACAGCGTCATGATTCTGGTCCAACCAACATGCTGTTGTATCAACCTCCAGGCACGTGTTTTACAAGGACAAATGTCAAATTGCCCCGTATTTGGATGATTGCTCTGCTCTCTCTTATGTCCTGATGTGTAGTTGAGTTTGCTGTGGTTTCAGGCTGGAATCATCCTTGACAATGGAGTGAAGACCACTCAGGCTAACGACAAGGACAAGAGGCCCTTCCTGTCTCTGGTTGGAGCCAGGTCAGTCTCCTTACAGCGTCACATCTCCTCCACCCACAACAAACAAACATATCGTATTACAAGCTGAAGTCACAGCCAGCACATTGACACTCCCAACTTCAATATGGACGTTCTGTCATCGGCCCAACGCTTCAAACTATGACACTGTAGGTAACACCCGTCGCCTTCCTGAGTGAAAGAAGTCATCAAAACCGTTTATACTTGACGCTGTGGTTGAGCTTCAGGCACGCAAACACTTGGTTCCAGTTACAGAAACACATTGTGGCTTGGGTTTATTACTCCCTGAAGGTTACCTGACTTCCGTTGTCATGGTTACAAAACTAAACGGGTGATGGAAATGTGAAACACTGCACTTGGGAACAGGGATGAACAGCCAACTCTGATGTCTTATCAAATACGAGCATCCCAAAAACAATGTTTATACACTGTTCAAATGTGCAAACAGCCCTGCGTGTCGCTTCAGGGGTTCCCATAGCGCCATGTTCTCAGTGTTTGATGAGTAGGGAGTGAGACCACGTCTTCACATCGTATTCAGTATAATCCAGCATGATGGCTTCGCAGGCTGTAGTCGTTTCCTGTTGATGTTTTGTTACTGGCAGATGTATTCTGGGTAATACTAAACAACATCAGGGAGTGTCCCTTTAAATCATACTCAAGTCGAAAGGACATGATTTGCTCTAAAATCATCTCAAGTGAAAGTAAGAGGGTAGAAACTCTGTGTTACAGCTGTGAGTGTGAAAGGACTCGTGTGTCATCCTGACTTCATTTCAATATTAACACACCCTCCAAACCACTCTGCCTTCAGTTCAGTGGTGCTTCAGAATTCAGACATATTGTCTATCTGACAGATTACCTCGCAGGGAAAAGGTCAACAGCAACTCGTAATGGAAATGTGGCACGACTGCACAGGAGCATCAGATCTGGAGGCGACTCAAACAGACTTACTGACAAATGGACTCAGATTTGTTTGATTTTTTCAAGTATGACACTGCAAACACCCGGTCCTGAAATACTTACAATCATTAGAAACATCAGAGCGATAGCTGCACAGTGAATCAATAACAAGGGAACAACATCACAACACCTGTATGGGTTTTACAACCCCTCGGTCCTTAGACCATCGACTCCTAGAAACTCTTTGAACAGGGACAAACATCTTCTCTAAAGGTCCACTCGGGTTTTCTGGAGCAGTCTTCATCAGAGTCTTCATCTGAGTTTGCTCAGTTGTCATCAACTGATCCAAGTATGAAACAGCTTTGCAAACAAAGTCAGACTAACAGTCGTTTCCATTAGAGGAACTACAATGATGACTACAGTTCATCTTGGGAAAGTTCCCAAAGAGGAAGATAAAACCTGTCCTGTCAGCGGTTCTACAAATGTTTCTTGGGACCAGCAGTGGAGTTTGATACCGATCAAATCCACTTATTGAATCCAAATCTTTGAATCCCTGATGGGCTGAAAACCAGCGGCTGCATAGAGAACGCTGATCAGAGACAAACTACTATTTTTATCTGTAACACGATTACAGCTAATTATACAGCAGATCTAATCTGCTGCTGCCGATTCTCTCAGGTTAACCAGACACGGTTACACTCAGAGGGAGGAGAGACGAAGGGATTGATAAGACATGTGTTAACATATAGGAGCTTAATTAATATGGATATCTGGCCGACTGAGGACTGGATCTAAATTAGAACTGCATATCATGTGCGTCATGGGCAGAGGTGACCATATTTCAACAATATGGTGTAGCTGGAGAGTAGCAGGCTACGGATTCGACACCCCGTCTGTGTGGAAGTGTGTTGATGAGCTTCATGGTAGCAACTCATCAAAGACAAGGCAGCCATGCTATAAACCCTGAGGTTCATGTGCTGCAGTCTGCTACTTGGGGTTATTGTCAACCTGACTCACTGTTTAATATCTAGATCTCTTAATATATTCATGAATAAGATCCTCACGTTAATGAGTATTTGTACTTGTGGATCCTTGAATGTACAGAACATAAGTAAGTATCACACACTGCTTCCTGTTTGGATTCTTAGGTACGGCCCCCACCAGGATGCCGACCCCTTCAAACCAAGAGTCCCGGCTCTCATCCACCACTTTGTAGCGTATAAGAACCAGGACCACGGCGCCTGGCTGCGGGGAGGTGACGTCTGGCTGGATGACTGCCAGTGAGTACACACTGAGCACATCAGCAGGTTATTGTTTGAGTGTCAGGTGACCCGTCTGACGACAGAGATACGGGTGATAAGTTCTCCCCGTGTGACAATAATTGTATCTGTGTGTTTGTGTGTTCCCTGGAGACCACAGTGTGTGATGATATTCTCTCTTTATGTTTTAGATTTGCTGATAATGGCATTGGCCTCACTCTAGCAAGGTAAGACCCCCCCCCCTCGCACTATTAAATCCCTGCTCATATTTCTATAGATACAAGTAAAGGGTGCTGTATGCGTGAGTCTGTGTGAGTAATTGGAAAACACCTTATAAGGAGTCCTCTTGGTGTGCACTGGGAAAATGAGCACTTTGATACAGTGTGAAAAGTAATTTAGGGGTGCAGTGACTTTACATAGCAGGATACACACTGCTGATACAAGCTCATGGAAATTCTCCAACGTCAACATATGCACAGGTGAAGCGGCGCTGCCAGACAGGCCCAGATGTGTTTAAAGGCTAATACACATTTGGAAATACTCTTTCATAAAGTCGCAGCACCAAGAAGACATGAATTAAACAATTTTCTTGCAGCGGAGACAGAAACATCCTGACATTTAGGTCTCTTGTGTGCGTAAAGCTCCAACACCAGATTTAACACCGTCTGTAATAAACCGGATCGCATTCGTTCTTTATAACATTCACATGTTTCAAACTCCACATTTCTAGTTTGTAGAAATAATCTTCCTGTCCAGAACCCAAACTGAGATACAACTAATGACATAGGCAGCTGCATTTTCTCAGTGTTGACAAACCTCACAGATGACAGTACACAAATGTTTTCAGATGGTAAATTGGTAAAAATAATTAGTGCCGTTTGCCTTTTTATATCCTGGGGAAAGGCTGAGCATGTTGATTCCACCTGTTCCATCCGGGAGAATAATGAAGATGCGATGCAAGTGAGTGAGGGAACAGTTCAGGGATGCTGGATCGTTTTTAAGTGACCATGTAGGCACACAGCAGCCAGACAAGGTCGCCAATGGAGCTTCTCATTTTGCATTTCTCTTCCCTCACACAAACCTTCAGGCGAATAAAACAGCTGCATGCTCAGATGGTTCTGATCCTCTGTCAGAACAATCGGAGGGGACCTGCAACCGTTCCAACATATAGGATGTGCAGCTGAAGCTAAAACTGAGACTTTTAGTAGGAAACTAATGTTGAGGGTTGACTTAAGTAGACGTACTGTCCCTTTATCAGCTCTGCACCACGCAGCTAGTTATTTATACTCGTTCCAGCTTCCAGGTTTCTGGTTTTCCACTTCAACGATCTTACAGCTGCCTGCCGAGGGAAAAGGATTCAAGACTGCAGTGAGACAATATACAGAGTGATTAATCATGATATGTACTTTTAATGTAAATGGTGTCGTAGGAATGTTGCACCTACAACTCTTTACACTCTAGAGAAGGGCTGCCTTCAAATAGTCCCACAAACCGACCTCCTGTCTGCTAAGACCTGGTTATAATGAACTTTAAGATGCCTCGTTGAAACACTATTATTTGTTTAGCTCTGACTGCTCTCGTAGTATCAGGAGAGCCACTGGACACCAGCTGACACAGTGACTGTCTGGTGACCTCGACGTTTGTAGCTAAAGCACTGATGTTTCTCAGGAAGGTCGGAGAGCACGATGTGAGCTTAGAGGTGGACAGGAGCTCTAAATGACTTCATAGCTGCTGCATGTATAAATGAAAGCAGCATTACAACC
>CAAKHC010016246.1:0-13013 GCA_901007825.1 Macroramphosus scolopax | reverse complement strand
CCCTTCATGTCCTCCGGGGGGGGGGGGGGGTCTGTTTTCACGGTCACACGCTTGCCTTGTCCTGGTATTCGGGGGCCAACGAGTCAGGCCACGTATGCTCGACCTCGTGCACCTGTGCTTGAGAGAAAGGTGATAGCGCGGCGCCGCTCTTTAAAACGTGGAGTGTCGAAGTGGTGAGATAAGAGGAGGAATGTGGACGCCGTCGGGTTGATTAAGAGAGCCTGAGTGGAGAGATGAGAATCCACCAGCTCCTCTTTAAAGAAAGAAGCGCGGGGTCTTAAAAAGGTTAATGACAGAGATGGATTGGTACGATGGCCATGCAGCTTCAAACACTTGATTGTTATTGCTGTGTACGTCATATTCTGCTCTTCTTCCAGTCAGTCACGTGACTTCTGAGGGAAGCAGGAATAATCAAACATGTCCTCCTATACATTCTGATCAGACGTATTTTAAAAGAAGCAGTGAGAGTTTGTGGTCTCACGTCGGTGTTTGTTTGTGTTCTTCGTCCTTGCATGTGTACATGTGTGCATGCTTCGTATCGATCTACAGTAACGTGTCCATGTGTGTACATGCACGCAGACATCGTGGTTTGAAGTCGGCGCCGGATGTTCTCTCCTCTGAAGTCGTACTTTCGTGGCTTTACAGTGTAAATCACGTATGTTTATGCACGCTGGGCAGATTATCTCCAAATTGTTGTAGAAATGTTTTGGATTGTAGCTCCACAACAGAGGCAGAGACCCTAAATGGAGCGAAGGGGTAACACATCACCCTCCTCCTCCTCTTCACTTCTTTTGTTCTGACTTCCCAGCAGATGGTGTTTATTACAATGAAAAGTCAGCAGTTCAGTTTATTTTTCCTGGCACTATGTTTCTCTGATGCCCAAAATACAGCGAGTGATTCTTCCCGCTAGTTTACCAGAAGGACGACTCCTCCCGGGACCGATGAAGAGGCAGGTTTACTGGGTGGACCGTGACGCCGCCGTTCACTGAAAACTTGTTTTTATTATAAAATATGAGCCCGGCTTCAAAGAAACACGACATAAGTGGCTGAAAGAATCTTTCCTTTCTCCCAGATGGGCCAGTCCTCCTTGACTCCAGTCCAACCTCTTACTGTAATTGATGTCACCACTTCTTCTTGACCTCACTGACCACCTCTCATCTCCTCGTTTCCTTCTTAACCACAACTCATCCATGTGACCATCTTTGCCCCTCTCTTTCTTTCATTCTTGGCCTTCTCTTCACAACATTTGTCTCTCTACCAGAGGAGTGGCGCTGTGTGTCGTGGAGATGACAGGAAGCGGAGACGTTTGGCCGGTTCCTTTACCACTTAGCTCTTTGGAAGCGAGTAAACCTCCACCGGGGTTGTTGACACCTCGACGGCGGCCAACGAGTGACAGGATGACAAGTGGGAGACATGTTGGGGAACAGAGAAGCCAGGAGGGGAATTAGTTGGAACGGCAGTGACGAGAGGCCTTGAGTTTTCAGATCTAAACAGAGGGAAGTATAAACACTCACTCATTCCTCACGTGGATATGAGTTTTAACAAAGTGGGCACTGAAGTATTTCCAGTATGTCGACACACACGGAGGCAGAGCAGCAGGCAGCTGAGACGCAGTGACTGGTATCCTCAGGGAACCATGAAGGACCCAAACACACACACACACACACACACTCGGAGTACAGGCTGGTCACATTTGTTTTTCTCCAACACTCGCGCAACAATGAACCTTTAGTTGGGAGCAGATGCAGTTTGGGTCGCCTGCTGTCTTCATGCTTGTCATTTTGAAATGCCATAAATGAAAACTATTCAAAGCAAAGCAGGATTCATGTTTCAGAGATGGCGAGCTCTGCAGAAATATTCACTCAGAGTTGCATTCGACTTAATGTCCCATGACGACGCCTGTCCTCATGTCGCTGGGCTGCACACAGTTTCTGGAAGCTGAAAACGTCCCCGTTCTCCAGGAGCCTCCCTCTTCCCCGGACATTAGAGCATCTGTGCGATGTACTCGACCGTCTGGTACGTCGGCGTGTTTGTGCCGGGAATATCTGTGAACTCTGCACAGCTCTGGTGGAGGAACGGGACGACATTCCACAATCCTCAGGAGACAAAATACAAATGTTTACATTATTGAAGGGGAAAGTTTCAACACTGTTTTATATTTGAATAAGTTCATATGTTTGTAAATCTTGATTGTTGCATTCACATGTGTGTTCGGTGTGTCTCCTGTTCTTCTGCTTGAGGTGGACAGAAGGAGAATTATCTCTGTAAATGTCAGTGTGTAGCAGCTCTGCATTCGGATCAGGTCTCCGTGTTCTTACCTGGCAGTCTCCCTCCAGACTAAGTGCCTGACTGCAGAACCCGGTCAGAGGAAAGTTTTCCCTGCCTGCCACGTATCGATCCCCCCAACTGCTCTTCTGCTCTCGGCTTCATTGTGCTGTATTGATGTTTGGCTCAAATGACTTTCACACACACGCGTTGCGCCGGATGCTTTCGAATGCGCACAAACATTTCAGGAAAAAAAAAAGCTTTATTTAACATTTGGAAAGGAAAGTGTCTAATCCTGTCCCTCTCTCTCTTTTACTCTACTCATTTACTCCCCTCTTGGGTGGTATCGTAGTGCCAAGGTCAAATGCATCAACCCCAGCTGACCTCCAGCAGCGGCAGCGGGGGGAAGACAGGAAGGGAAGTATTTATGGAGCGGGGCTATTTTATAGACGGAAGAATCCATCGGCCGAATGGATTCATCTGGGTCGGTGTGTGTCTGTGCGTGTGTGTCCTTTCACCCTTTCACATGCATGTTTCCGAAGTCAGAGGAGTCCAATTGTTAAAGTGTTTAAGTCCAATATAAAGTAAAATATCCTGTGAGGTGTTTGTCCGTCTCGTCATCAGACGTTTCTTCTTCTGACCGTATTCTGAGCTTCCAACTTCCATCTTTAAACTACCTCGTCCGTCCTTCATGGTTCTCCAGCTGTTCGTAGGCAGTTGTTTATCTTCCTGCTGCCCTGAAGCTCCAACATTGTCTCCTTCTGCCAGATGCTTGATTAGCCAGTGTGCAGGTCGGTGCGCTGCCAGAATCCTCCTCCGAAGACGAGGAAAATCAAATGTCTTTGTTCCTCGTGTGTGTGTGCGTGTGTGTGTGCGCGCCTCACAGTGCATTCGCTGCATGTCAGAGGATTATCGTAAATTAAACGGGAACACGTGATGGATTGAATTTCATTTCAGGTTGTCAGGACGTCTCATCACTATGCAGCCGAGGTACGGCCACCGTCTTTATGAAAGCTTCACTTTTATTGACACTTTCAAATCGTTGAACTGATAATGATCTCTCCCCTTTCCACGGTTGCACACACACACACACACACACACACACACACACACACAAGCACACGCACATTAATCATCACCGGGTAGAGATTTCTTTTCTTAGCCTGAGTATCAGTGCCGACCAGCTGATGATAGCCGGGCCACTCGTGGTAACCAGAGGCCGAGAGGATAAACACTGTGAGGTCATTCTAGTTGTAAACATCCAATCTGCAGCCAGCTGTCTGTCTGCGCCTCATTCAGCTCGCTTTTCCTCTCTCATTAGCCATCTTTATTGGATGGGAGCAGGATACAAGACTGGGGAGACGACCGAGAAAGATTAGCATGATGTGAAATGTTAGACAGCTCATGTGTGCGTGTGCATCACTGCCTGGTCACACACTGTCTTTCATCACCGGCCTTCTCGTCATCAGACTTAGGTTGTGCTCGTGGGATCTACTTGGACCCACCTGAACCCCGATCCTCCTGTGGGGTCCCCCTGCACACCCGACTGCCGGGAGGACACAAAGAAAAGCCTGCAGACACTTTGCCTTGATGATGAAGTTTAAACAGCCTCATGATCTACAGCTTAGTTCTTCCTTAGTGTATTAAAACCACTCAAATCTGTTCCAGCTTTTATCTGCGGTGCTGCTCCGACTTCTTTTCACCCAGTGATTGTAATCTTAATAGTCCTCAGCTTTACGAAGTTATTTCGAGTTCACCAGAGAGGACGCCCGTGATGAGGAAGCTTTTACTGTCTTCTTTCAATCAGAGGCACAGTTGGAACTTTTTACTTTGGGGGCTCACACACAACAAACGTAATGTGTTCAACAGAGGCTTTGTTTACCGGAATATTTCTAATCAAGATACCAGCTGGTGCATTTTAACGTCCTGACTAATCTGCCCAATGAGGAGCGTAACCATAGCAACTGAACTGGCCTTGGTCACGAGAGAGCCCAGCCCACCAATCAACAGTCTTCTTATTAAGAGGCAGCTCTTCGTAACATACGTCAAAACTTTATAGCATCGTCACAGTCTGGCAAAGTGTTTTATTATTGCTTGTGATTGAACATTTGCGTTTCACGTAAATCTGCTCATGTTGCAGCTCCGGTCATGTTATAGAACCGAGCCCTACGTTTGGATGTGTTTATCCTCAGCTGTGTCTGGTTTGGGTTAAAGGCTGCGCAGGCGAAGCAGCACGAGAGAGAGCTGTTGGAAATCCCACAAGTGATTCAACCCTGATGACAGTCATTGGCCTGCCCTGCTTGGAGCCACACCCCTGTGCAAGGCTGGGTGGGTCGGCCGCTGGGTCGGCTGTATAAAGCCGAACATGCAGTCCCAATGTAGTAAACACACGGTCGAGTAGAAAGAAAGCAGAACTCCTCGGCACAGAAACCCAACTCTCCAGCAGACACCTGTCAGAATCTGAGATGGCTACCTTCGTGTCGGTGAGTTTTCCGTCTCATCAGCTTTTCCGGACTGTCAACAGCTTGGCTCGTATTTGCTGACCTCTGCGGCCGCCGTCTGTTCGGAGCACTTTTACCCTGCGGCAACTCTCGAGGGCTTCTGTCACTGATTGGATTGAAGTTACTGAAGCTTGAAGGAAACATCCACACTGTACGGCTTCTTCTGTACTGGAGAGAAAGTGTAGAAAAGCATTGTTGGTTCATTAAACTCCCTGCAGCTTATCTGCTCAGGGTCACCTCATTACTGAGATGATGATGGTTTAAAGATTATCTGATGAAGGTGTCCTAGAATACAGAACTCTGCAATCAAATCAGAGCACATGGCAAATGCTGTGATTGAGCAGTTGCATCTATGTTCTGGAACAGTTGATTGATTACGTACCAGTGATTTCATAACAGCCTCTGTGACCTCAGAGCAGCCGGCAGGCGTCTGGAATGCAAATGTTGTCTGTTGAATTATTATGAGAATCTCTTAAACCGGCTGTTGCGCCTTGTAACTGTCACAGGAGCCGGCGTGCTGTCCCTTATGTAAGCTCTCTTAAAGTTGTGTCTGCATGCGATGTGTAATCTGTGTTTTAATCCCGTCGCACGAGGCAAACGGGTAAACTTAAAAAAAGGGTTCAACTGAAAGAAGGTAGCTGTTGGTGTCGTCCGAGCCCGGAATAGGTGACGCCGCATGGCAACAGCCCCTCCTCACCCTTTCATAGGCTACTTTTGATGTTTCCCATCCCGCTTTAACTAGTCCAGTTATTCTCTGAACAAACATGCAAAAGGTAACATAATCCAGGGGACGTTTGTCTGGGTCATTGTGAGGAGCCGCAGCTGTTGAATTCCCTTCGTGAACGGTTCCTCAGCTGTGAGATTGCAGTAGCTGTGCTGGATGTCTCGAAGGGTTTGGGGCTGGCCTTCGTCACGCTCCTCCATAGAAGCAACTTTCTAGTGTCCCACAATGACAGCTAGACTTGGAGTAGGTGACCACAATCTCCTATCTGAGGCAATACTGGCCCTCACGAAGAAGAACCGCCTCCTCTCTTGGATTTACATTAGCTGCTGGATGAGTTGCAGCTTGTGTGCCTTCACCTGGAAACTTCAGTTGTACATATGAGGAATATATCTATGCAGATGATGCAGTATGAATGTTGATGTTCCTCTTTCTTCTCCTGATGTCAGATGGCCACCTGCCACACATGCAGTAAGACATCCAGGCACAAAGGAATGAACCGAGAGTTCCTAGCGGCCTGTGCTAAGACCCACAGCACGCCGGGGAGCGCCGGCAAGCACAAGACCCCCCAGACCATCAGCAGACCCAACCCGATGACACCGAAGGCCCCCGGCAAAGACAAGACCCCCGTCCATACACCCAGGTGATTTACCTCAGCTTGCTGGTATTAATATCTCCGGAGCTAAATTTAATAAACTTCCTCTACTAAAGTTGGTATGTTTCTCAGGACATGTGAGAGGGAGGCGTGTCTGGCATGTGTTCCAATGACTGATTATGTTTCTGATTATTCAGCGTTAAAAGAACTGCAGCTAGGTGGCCAACCAACAAAGTCTCAGGTTACTGCGTCTCAGGCGCTTTTTATTATATCACCAACATTCTCTCTCTCTCCCTCCCTCCAGGTCATCCACCTCCTCCAGCACTCCTGGGTCAGCCTCCTCTTCCTCCAAAACTCCGTCTAAAGCAAAAAACTGGGTTGGGCGCCTCAGCAAGATACTCATGCGAGATGATAAACAGGGCAGCAAGAAGGGGGGGTTGAAGGACTTTCTCTCTTCGCTCTGATCACAGTAGCTCCCAACTTTCTTAATTTCGCCTCCTTTAAACAGAAACAAGGGGTTAGACCCATGTTGTAACCTGTTTACACCAACGGCTAACAGGGAGCTTTGGTTTCTGAGCCCGTGTGGGAGGAGTTACAGCGTGCCCACCAACACACCTCTTGCTGAGCTGTTTGGAATGGTGCCCTGGCATCCTCCTGGCAGCGTTGAGGTGCTACTTCACACCATTAACCAGGGTTACAGCCTCGTCCCTGAGCCAGAGGAGGAATGCTTTTGTCTGATTTAGCACATGCCGCCTCTAATCTGCTAAAGTGGGGATGTTTTTTTTAGGAATTATTCAGTATTCATCAAAAAGATTGAATCACCAAAGGAAACCCAACTGAGGTTTCATTTTTGGGGGCAACCTGCCAATAATCCCTAAATTGATTATTTACATTTATTTACAATTTCACAGATGAATGTGTAAAACCTGCTTGGTATTTATGCTACTGGAATGTTGACTACATGTTGACATGAGTGTCTTTACCCGCTTCATGTTTTTGTTTGTTGATCCTCTCCAGAGGGGACGCGTCTTTAGATTCATCGGTAAACTAACCGCTTCACGTGGTGGCAAATGTGCTGTGAACAGGTTGTCAGACAGTTGTTGTCTACAAACAGCTGTTTAACAACCCCAAAAACATTGAAAAAGCTTTTAAGTATGCAAATCTTACATGTTTACAAACCTTCTATATGTACAGATACATGTAGTATATCTAAATATATATTGAAAATGAGATAGCAGGAAGTTTATTGTTTATAAAATCATCATTTACAGGGTACTTCCAGTTGGGAGCTGGCTGTCCCAAACCATAGTTTTGTTGTTTTTAAAAATGTATTTTTCATTTTTGTGCATTTTTTTAATCTAAAACTTTGTCTGAAAAATGTCACTTCCAAAGTTAGTGATGCTTCTTTGATTAACCTGTAGAGCTCTACAGGGGGAAAGTGGAGCAGAGGATCCCGACAGATGACCCGGCGATGCACACAGAATATCTGAGGAAGGAACGAGATAAGTAAATAAGGAAAGAAGGGAAGTTGAAGAGGGAATGACGTATTTTTCTTACATTGTGTGCGTCGGCTTCTGAAATCTGTTCTGCTCTTTCACATATTAACAGTCACATGTGTGTCCGTGTTGGATGTGTGCGACGTTTATGTCGTAGCAAAGAGCTTAACTGGGTCAATACGAAAACATTACTGTCACAACCAAAACATGGATTTGTTCCGTTAGTGCTTTTACGTTTTGTCAAATATAAATATTCAGGTATCTCCTGAGATTTGATGATGAATTGGGATTTCTACATCTGAAATTGTTCTTGCATTAGATAAAAGTCCGAAACAAATACGAGTCATTTTATCCTGACATTTAAATAAGTAAAATTTTCAAATATAATCAGACAAACTGTTTCCCAGGACATGCAGTTGCACAACGCTGGTGGGCTTTCCATCAGGGCTAATATTTGTTTCTAGCCTCTGGTAGAAGTGGAGGTCGCATGAGTGTCAAGTTCAGGTGTGACTGAGCAACACACACATTCAGATAAAACTCTCCTATATTGTCACATTAGTGTGATTTGGAAGTGACAAGTATTCCAACGCTGTCTGAAAACATTTTGACAATGAAGTATACAAATATGTACCTTTGATATTATACTATTGATTTGACACAAAGTGTGTGTGTGTGTGGGGGGGGGGGGGCAAAGAAATTCATTTCAAGATGTTTCAAACTGAGTTTGAACCGAATGGTCCGTATATGGTTGTGCCATTGTTGTACATGCATAAAGATGATTTTGACACTGTGCTACGTCATCTGTGAAGAGATTTGTAACCATCTAAAATGGGACTCATCCGTTGCTGTTTACATTGTGGACAAATCTACCTAGATACCACAGAAATACTTATTTTCTGACATTGTCAGGACATTTTCTTTATTGACTGCATCTTCTCATCTTTTTGTTAAGAGTGTGATTATATATCTACTGCATTTTGTACTGCCTGTTTTCCACTGTAAACCTTGTTTAAATCCTGAAATACCTCAGATTTGTATTACACCTGTATCTGGCTTCTCTTAAATAAAAAACAAATTTCAATCTGAACTGGTGCTGTTTATTCACTGATAGACTGCAGATTTTATATCATGTGTGTGCAGATTTAATTGAAAATGCAATGCAAAGAAGAAATTTAATTTGTGCACAATATTAAATAGTATAAACAGTAAATAAATAAACAATCATATGTATTTTTGGATATTCAAAAGCGTCTGTGAAGTCCTGTAGGTGTGTTGCTGGCCCCGTCCTGCAGGTGGCGCTGGACTTTAACTAACCAGGCCGGCTGAACAGGAAGTACAGCAGCGCCACACACACGCAGCAATGTTTGCTAGTTAGCGGTAGCTTCTTAGCTCGCTCGTCACTGTTTTCTCCTCTAATAAGTCACCAAAACTTGGCTTTGAATTCCCGAATTATTGACAAGTCTATGTGTCCACGGTTGATATCAGGACGATGTCAAGCCGGAAGCGAACCAAAGAGCGGGAAGAGAAACGAGAGCACAAGAGACACAAAGCGTCCAAACAAGATTTGGAGAAAATCAAGTCCCAGTCGAGAAAACTCAACCACGAAGTGCAGAAACTGAAACACGTCGAGACCTTGTGAGTATTAAGACTTGTCAAGCCAGCGAAATTTCATTTAATTATGACATGTTAGGATACGAACGAGGTTTTACGCGAGTAAGTTATTAATTCATCGGAATCTTAAAAACAATCTCATATTTCCTTCATTCAGCTATGAGAAACCTCCACCGGGACTCATAAAGGTAATTGCATTAACAGCTGAGGAGCTTTTATTTGCATTAATAAGAAGCCTTATCAGAGGAATCTTAAGAGTTCGAGCTGCTGCTGCTGTTGTTGGTGCAGGAACATGACGAGAAACCGGAGGACTGTATTCCTGCAGAACCCGGAAATGAAGAGGCGAGGACCTTCTTGGCAAACGCCCCCACCAGGGGGCTGTGGATGCCTCTGGGGAAGGAGGTGAAGGTGATGCAGTGTAAGTAACTTTCTGCAAGCTTTATTTCAGTTAGTCACATGAGCTTGGCGTTGTACCACCAGAGAGAAACATGAAGATCATGCTTGTATCATCAACTGTACTCATTGGTAATAGCTTTAAAAGGACTAATGCAAACTCAAGGTTCAAAGTGATTCTGCTACATATGTAGAAGATAACAACAGATTGTTCCTGTGCTGCAGGCTGGAGATGCAAACGCTACGGCCACCGTACAGGAGATAAGGAGTGTCCATTCTTCATCAAAGGCAACCAGAAGCTGGAGCAGTTCAGAGTGGTGAGTTTATGGACTCTAATTAGAAATCATATCCATGAACATTCAGAGAGTTGTGTTGTCTAGAGTTGAGGAGCCCTGAACATATTTACACTGAGAAGAAAGCGTGCAGGAGAGTTCAACGTGCTTGTTATACCTGCTGCAGGAGCACGCAGCCTCTGCAATCATTACCATAAATGCAACTGTATCATATTTCGCCCGCCCATGTGTTGTCACATGGAGGTCAGAAAATGCTGAGACAACACTAAAAGATAACGCAGTGTTTGAAACATGTTGAGCCGGGTTAATTTCCTGAATCTTGTATGAAAAATACAATAACTGTCAATAGTTAAATGACAGATTGACTTCCTGCTCTTTCAGGCTCATGAAGACCCGATGTACGACCTCATCAGGGAAAACAAAAGGAACGAAAAAGAAACCAGGTACATACTTTTTTTTATGGACTTTGAGTATCCAGGCCAGGAGAAGTTATGGAAAATTGAATGGAAATTTGTTTTTCCAAATACCTGATTATCTGAGTACTGTAGATCAGGCCAACTGTAATTTACTTAAATAAGTGGCGTGTTTGTGCATCAAACCACATCCTTTGTTATTCATTCTGTGGTATATTCTGACATGAAAATACATTTTTAAAGATCTTAATCTTAAAAAGACTGAAAGAAGAGTTGTGGCTGAACTCGCTTCGATCGTGCACTTGCAGTTTCTGGATGTTTTCCCTCAGACTAATCAGGACAATCTCAGATTGACTTCTCTCTTTGCTGCTGCTCCTCTGTGCCGGTTTCTAACGAACAACCCGGAGGTTTGAAAGTGAGGCTTGTTCGCTGTAGGTGTGTGTGTTGGTGCTCACGCACACTCGTGTGTGTTTTTGCATGCATTACAAAAAGGTTATTCAAAGGCCAGAGGCGTTCTGAAGTCACAGTTGTGTGTTTGTGCCGCTTTTAATTTATTTGGTGTCCAACCAGGTCCTGGAGATCTTTGCTCTCCAGTTGCATCCACAGTTTTCACTCTCAGATTTTGCATAGAAGTCAATTAAACACAGTTCAGACATGAAATGTGTTTCAAGTCCGAAACTTGTTATTTAGAAGTTTCTAGCGTGAGGAATGTAGAATCTCAGCTGAGAGTAGTACTTGTACTGCCTGTGAGCTGTGGGTGATGAAGTCCGATGCAGTCTGAGGGTTCTGCTCTGCGTGACATCAAGTCTTCAGATGATCGTTGTGTGATCAACCCCGCTGTAATGAGGCCTGACGGACATTTGATAAGAGCCTGTCAACCGCTTCTGGCTGAATATTTAACACTTTCTTCAAAGATTCCCTCTCGGTTTTAAACGTCTTCTCCACTGACCCCCCAGAAGAAATGTTTCCTTCCTGTCTGATAAATGTTTCCCCTCCACTGAGCAGTGTGGTGCCTCTGCCCTTTATTCTGCGATGCGTTCATGTTCCAGTCTTGTTATTCGACTGTGGAAAAAGGAGGACATATTCTCCTGACCTAGTTACGGAGCAGCTGGAGTCACCTGAAGTTCATGTGTGATTTCCAGATGAACATCTTTTATACTGCATCATCTATTGATGTCAGTGGCTCTTCCTGGGGTTTTTTGGGGGACTTTCCTCCCTCCTACGTGGGTCGTACTATAGATTATTTAAAGCCCATCAAAGCATTGTAACCTCCAATTTTTAACTTTATAAATATTAAAGCAGCATTATGCAGTTCCAACATCCTTTCCACTGCATGTTCCTGTGCAGTGTAACTTGAGCTGAACAGACTCGATCCCACGCTGGCTCGTCGTGCTGCTTTCAGGTGGCAGCTCAGACTTCTGAGGACAGAAATAACGTCGGAGGTCAAATGACCAAAGAGGACGTTTACAGAGGAGACGAGGAAGAGGAAAACATTTGTAAATAGTGTAAGCAGCTGCATTGTAACACAACAGCTGTCTTGTTGTCCGGTAAGAAGTAGTGCGGTGCGCTGCCCATTGTCGTATTAACAGATTGGAATGCGACAGCGAGCTGTATTTTACCTCTCGTGTCAGCAGAGGTCACTGCCGCTCAGTGAATCCGCGTCGTGTTGCTTTAATTCGTCTGTTGTTCGGTCAGGAACTCAAAGAGGCTGGACACCGATGATCAGATGATGACATCATCTAAATCTGAGGGGTATTTGTTCCCATCGTGTTTGCACTTTAGCACCAATAAAACTTTAAAATGTAATGTGAGCCGAGTGTTTAAGGGACAGGATGTCACATTTATCCAGGCCTCTGTGTGTGTGTGTTGTGAAAATCCTCCACAGCTGCAGTTTTACGAGTGTTTAGGAGCTTTACTGAACACATCACATGTAGGCGCTCGGCTAACTCCGCAGTCCAGTGACGTCGTCACTAGAATAACGGCGGTGTCCTTCTCACGGACTCTTCAGATGCTCGCCAACGCCAGCATCCGAGGCGTCACTAATCCTTCTGCTCTTCTCTCCTCCCTGCCCGTCCTGTGTCAAGGATCCAGCAGCTGCAGCAGCTGCTCCAGGACACCACCTCCTCCTCCTCCTCCTCGTCTTCCTCCTCCGACTCAGACAGCTCATCCTCCTCTTCTTCCTCCTCCTCCTCTTCCACCGACCACCACCGCAGCAAGAAGAGGAAAAAGAGGAAGGACAAGAAGAAGAAAGACAAGAAGAAGGGCAAAAAGAAGCAGAAGCACAAGTCCCCCAAAGCCAGCGACTGCTCGGAGTCAAACTGAGTGTTTGTCGCTGATGTTGGAGCAGAGACTGAGTGCGCGGGTCGATCCTACGCAGCGGTGTAGTGAAGCGTGTCCACCGGGAAGAAGAACTTTCCCCTGCAGGTCGAGACTGTGCATCGACAGCTCTGTCAATCACTTGTTGCATTTACGTCTCCTCCTATATCACGCCGGTCTTCAGGAGTCGCTGTGCCTTGGTGCATGTGTGTCGAAAAGCATTCGCTGCATGGGACTTTACGAAAAGACGTCTAATAAGATGAATACACTGTGTCGTTCTCAGATCATTGTACCCCCGACATGTTTCTGCTGTTAAATACAGATTGTAGCGTGTGTTCACTGCAGAGAGGCGGAGGGGAGGAGTGGTGGAGGGGTGGAGGGGTGGAGGGGAGGAGGGGAGGAGGGGGGG
>CAAKHC010016244.1:0-12663 GCA_901007825.1 Macroramphosus scolopax | reverse complement strand
AAAAAAAAAAAAAAAAAAAAAAAAAAAAAAAAAAAAAAAAAAAAAAAAAAAAAAAAAAAAAAAAAAAAAGAAAAAAAAAAAAAGAAAGGGGGGGGGGGGGGGGGGGGGGGGGAGAGGGGGGGCGGGGGGGGGGGAGGGGGGGGGGGGGGGGGGGGGGCACAAGCAGGTGACAGGACGAGGAGAGGAACCTGTGGCAGATTCTCAGCACCATCAGGCACAACGTAGCTGCAGCCTGACAGCTAATTAGAAACGACACAGATTTCTCCCAATGTAACAGATGTTGCCTAATCAGTCCAG
Source organism: Macroramphosus scolopax (assembly GCA_901007825.1). NCBI lineage: Eukaryota > Metazoa > Chordata > Actinopteri > Syngnathiformes > Centriscidae > Macroramphosus > Macroramphosus scolopax. The sequence continues at coordinate 12,366 of CAAKHC010016244.1, read as the reverse complement.
CTCGGGAGAACCCTGCGCCAGCAACATTTCATGCACAATTTAACCATCTAAAAGGGATGAAATACTTAATGCATTGTAAGGCCAGCACAGCTGTTTCTCTCCACAGAAAATTTCCCAGTCAAAAATATGCATGTTTTATGTAACTCTAACCAAGTGTTTATAATGCCAAAATAGCTGAGAAAAAAAATTGCTGCCACACATCTGCCAAAGATTTCAGCCTTATTGGTATAATGTGGAGGGAGCAAAGCCTTTGAAAAGGCTCGATCGCTCTGATAAAACCACAAACTGTCACACAGTTAAAAATAAGATAAAACTTTAACAATTAAAGGAAACATTTATAAAAATGTTTAATTTCTTAGAGTAAAATTTGACAGGTAAAATAGGTAAAACCAGACATGTATAAAACCTTCTAACTTAATATTATATTGCATTTTACTACCAGTGGAAGTTGATATATAAAAGGAAAATCAAAGCAGATTCAGACGGGGCTTTTTTGTTTATTTCTGAAAATGCATATGCAGCATGTAAACCATTTATTATTACAAATCTCTCCAGCAAGAGGAAACCAACATGGATCGTGATGGAAATAATGCGTTTGATTTGCCACACCATCAGATAAATGTAGATTTGTGTCCTCGCTCTTCTTTCCACATCCAACATTCTACATCCAGATCTTTTTCTTCCTATCTGCTCCGGTATCGGCTTTATCTCCTCAACTCTGCATTTTTATCTGATGCACTGGATGGCAGGTAATCTAGCTGAAAGTTCCAACAATTGCACACAAAGAAGAAAAAAAAAGAAGCCGGGGCTGATGAAATCTGAGCAGTTATCACACTAACCATTACCTGTCAAGCTCTCTGCTTCAATTTAAGGGTGCATCAATTTTCTGAAGAGGAAATCAAGGGCGAGGAAGAAAAGCAGTTCAGATAAACAGTGACAAAGGCCTCTTTTCGCTGCTTTTATTTATGATGGGATGTTGCTGTGCAGGGACCAGCGCAAGGGCTTTATCAGACCCACTGATACATTTCTGATAGCCGGGGAGTCTTCACCCTTGATGAAGTGCTGCACTTGCCAAAGAAGATTTCGAACTCGAATGACTTTCGCTTGAAAACCTGTGGAGATAGGCGAGTCCCTGAACGGCCACGTGCATCCGTGTGAAGTGACGGACGAACAAACGCGGAGGAGAGCTTGTGTGTGACTTTGTGTGTGTTGGTGTGTCATCTTGTCTGCGGGTGACATGTGAAGCCTGTTTTATTGCACATGTAAGAAAAAAAAATTTAAAGGAGAAGGAAAAATCCATGTTTCTACCAGGTTATTCTCTATTGTGTATCATGTCATCAAGATCCAGATTGATTAGGCCTATATATATTTGTCATAATAGCTACTAGCTGATGGCAGGGGGGTCGCTGGTGCCGCACACAGGTCAACAACTCCTCATTCAGGTCGAAACGTCTATTCGTCTGACAGGGATGAGGAGCACTGCTGCACTCTGTTCCTCGTGAGAACTTCAGGTAGGTTGTTTTCCATTGTTGGGTCACCATGAGGCACCGGGCATTGTTGCTGAGTTTCAAAATAGAGACAAGCGCCGATGAGTGTAAAGATCTTTACTCAGGTGCTGAGGAGGAGCCTCAGAGAGGGTAAACACTTCGTGAATCCATCTGAAGGCTCCGCAAATACTCAAAGAACTGGAGTTTTATTCAGGTAAGTATCCATACACAAACTACCTAAGTCACCTGTTACGCTGCTTATGATATTACATCTTTAAGGTAGGACGTTAAGGAACGAGATGGGAGTCTAAGCCAACTGTCCTAATGATGTGTGTGTGTGTGTGTGTTTGATCCTGTGAGTACATACAGGCTAAGGGCTCCCATGCTGACAGTTAACAGAGTAGACAGGGAGGAACTATAATTAGATTCATCTACTGTTATTGACAGATGCGACAAGACTCCAGTCTGATCAATACACACACTCACTATATTGTTCCAAATACCAATAACTGTGAGTATCCATCTTAACTGCATTAGTTACAGTCAAATAATTAAATGTACCCTTTAGGATATGGATGCTGCCTGCGTATTAAAAAAAAATCTATTCTTCCTCGCGAACTGCGTGAAAAATATTACTTATTCAGCGTAATTGTTGAGAATGATCTCATCAAAACATTCGTCAGCAAACAGATCGTTGTATCTTTTAAGCTGACGTTAGTTATCCTGAAAAGTTTTGGAAGGTTTCAACTTTTATTGTGAAAATCTTTGGTGAAAGAAAAATCGTCTGATTTTTTTTATATAAAAGGACAAAACAGAAGCTCACATTTTCCTTTTGAGCTGCGTAATTTCACTTTATATTCTCGACCTTAACCAAGTATTAGCTCTATTTTATCCGTGCATGATACAGTATTCCTGCTTTAATGACTTTGTCTCACCACATCTCACCCACCAAAAGCTTTTTTGCCGTGAATATCTGACCCTGGAACACTGAATCCATTATTGACAGTCCCAAACAATCTCCGACTCCCTGCCATTGACATCTGACCCCTCAGTATTTTTCTCTCTCTTCAGAATCACTGATAGCTTTTTGCTTGCAGTAACTGCCCCACTTATTTCCCCCCTGATGTAGTCCTGCATTGACTGCCTGCCCGGGACCAGCGCATGCATCCTCGCAGTGTGTAGCACATAATAACCGCCATCATGTAGCCGTTAACAATGCTGTCAAAATCAGCTCAATGGTGACATCTTTCCGGCTGTCGAGGATGTCAATACATATTCTTTTTTGCAAACTAGAAGAAGAACTTAAGCTGATTGTTGTACACCACATTGAGAGACAAGTGCTAATTGATACCAATTAGGCAACAACAAGCAGTGTCCTTGTCACCTCGTCTTTTATTCTAAGTGATTATGTGGTCTTAAACTGATGACTGAGATCTGCACCGCCACATGAAACTGACAGAGCTGATGTGTCTGGTGGATCTCTCACCTTCCTGCACGAGCTGTAGATTGAACCTCTCTTGCTTCCAACTGTCAAACAACAAGCCATTTGAGGAATACTTCATAAAACACTTGTGAAGTTGTCACGAATAATTGAACAGTCGATCGCAATAACACTCAAAGGTAGCACAAATAGACACGAGAAGAAATGTGATTGTCATCGCTAACTAACCTGATGGTTGTTGGTTTGTTAGGTTTGCAGGTTGTGACAGGTAATTATAAACACTGAGAGCAGGAGAGACGCTTGTATTTGATGAATGATTCAGATATATTTAAATTTCATTTGTCCTTTGACCTCCGGGGCAAGCTAATGTCTTTTTGGGTCACCCCCTGCGCACTCACACACAGACTGTCTCCCTCGCTTGCACGCTGAAACACACACATGCATCCACACACACACACACACACACACACACACACTCTGGGGGAGAGGGCCACAGTTAATGGGATTACCCCAGCAGTCCTGAGCCATCCCTAACCTCACCTCCAGGTCCCACTGTGGCAATCAGCGGCATCAGCATCCTTAACGCATCATGGAGAGTGCTTGTGATACCACGCTGTGGGGACCTCTGCTCTCTAACCTCTTAACACAGCAGCACTCTAACTGAAGTGACCTCTGCTGCTTTATAGAGCTAACCCCAGAGGAGACCTAAATACAGCACCCACCGGGTCACAGTATAAGACACCATTAACCCGAACCTCTAGGCCGGACTCAGTATGTTTAAATATCTCTCCTCCGGCAATCACTGCAGCATCAACACCTTGTAGGTTGACCCTGTCACACGGCGGTCCAGATACTTGATCTTTAATGTGAGGGTCACATCTCTAATGGATCCGCGCTCGTGTGTCTGTGATATGTGTTGCTCACAATAAAAAGAAACACTCATTTTTATGCCGCTTTGATACTGAAAACACAGGAACGGGCCCACATTCCTTCCTATCCACACTCCCAACACGATTACTTAGAAATGAAGCGGAAAATGGAAGCGATTTATTAACGAGACATTAGACGCACTTTTAATAACCTTCCCATCCTGCTCAGCAGGGAGCTGCGGATTACACCACACAGGTTTCGGTGACACCAGAAAGGAAGTCCCCCGCCGGGTGTGTGAAGAGCGCAGAGGGACACAATACCCAGCCTGGGGTTCTCACATCCCGCTCTGGGCCCTCACCCCGGGGGGAAGGACAATGGGTTAAAAAGGCATGAATGTCCTGCCTATCCAGGATATAATGTAGGTGGCTGCCACTGAGTCTGAATGGCCTGACAGAGCAGCGGAGGGAGAGGCACAAAGAGCCCATAATAAAAGAGATTCCTCGGGTCAGTAAAGCATTGCATTCACTTTGGCCTCCACAGCTCACAGCCTCTCCTCTCACATTCACCTTTAGTCTAAACCGCAACTGCAACTTGTGATGGGACATATTTGAAATGGAGAGAAATATCTAACAAGTGCATTTTTTCATCTGCTTTGGATACAAATATATACGTGAATTCAGAATTCATTTACATTTTTGGAGAAATCCTGCTAATCAATGAACAAACGCTGCTGCGTTAAACAGAAGCTGCCCTGGAACGAATTGTCCGTGATACGTGTATATGTGAGGTGTTCATCTAAGCTTGTTAGAGTGCACTTACGAAGAAGGGATCCAGTTTAAAAGGAAAGGTGTCACTCCCACTAAAAGTAGGGGAAGGATTAGAAGAATTCCAAAGTATCTGGTGACATATGTTCGTGTCAAAGTGTGAGAAATCAACAGCTTGATTATTTCCTCCTAAACACGTGCGCGCTCACAAATTGTCTACTTGCTCCACATTTGTCTGGTTTTATCTTAATATACTTTTCTAAGTGTAGTAATTGAAAGAAAGTTTACAGCACAGAAACAAGAAAGAAAACAAATCCACCCCTCCAATAAATGCAAGTGCCCCCCTCGAGTCAACAATCATTAAATTGTGCAACCATTGTCAAACTCCCGGGCCGGGACAATCAGATAATGCAAGGAGTCAAGGGATGATTCCCTCACAGACACATGCCTTTACAGCACCCTTAATCTAATTAAAGTAAATAAACTTATAACTGATCTCCTCAGTGACAAAACGCTGCTGAGGAAGCTAATTTGCTTCCTTGTTGCGGCTCCAGCAACAGATAATACTGTTTTATTACACAAAGGTCACCAGGGAAATTAACTTCTGGGCCAGCAAATAAAAGAAAGGCTCGGCACTCAGAATAACAAGTACATACTGATTACATTCAATCATGGGAGTCCCAGTTGGATGGGACACTGACCTTTCTGCCGTCAGGAAATAAGATATGTAAAAGCAGGATGGGCCGGTAACACCGAACCGTCTCTGTGTTGTATTGTGGAAACAATCTAGCGAGTCAGCCGCCACCGGGCGGATTGGACAACTTATCCGTTTCAGAAAAAAAAAAAGTTTAATTTTACAGGTTGAATAGAAATTCATGGCGTTTTTTTTTCAGACCCTGAGAGGTTCAAATTGGATTAAGAGCACACCGCTGAATTCCAAATGAGAGAACAAAAAGGTTTTAGTTTCTTTGTCTCCACAGCCAAAGTCGAAATGTGTTTTTTTAGTCACCCTCTATTAAACCGAAGTTTTACACCAGATAATTTACGATAAATGCACAATTTAGCAAACATTGGATGATTATCTTAATCCATTTTGGCCATTATTCCCTTCAGTTTCTCCATTTAACACCAAGCTGGATGTGTCTTTTATTGTATACTTTCATTTCATTTTGCCCCTCTGCTGCTGGTGCAGTTAGTCACTGTCTGCCTCTTCCTCCATGATTGATGTTTACAGGTCATAGCAATACTCTTAACTCATTAGTTAGAAAGGGAAAGATTGTAGCACTTGCTGGAGTGAGATATTGCCGTGGAACAGAGGGAGCCATTTCAATGGGAAGACACAGAAACTTAGCATCAGTGTGATAATAGCCGCTGAACTATTGCATGTTTCAATCAATGGAGACAGAAGTAAATAAAAACCAGAGGGGAAGATTCACCGGCATCGATCCCGGCTCAACGCGGACCTTGCTGACAATCTATGGTCTGTGCCGGTAATGTTCCCAGTCATCCACAAAATCAATGAAACTCATCCTTTCAATAGCATCCAATTATTAGCACAAAGTAAAGGCGGCCTTCCACAATAAATTAGAAAACTTTATTGAAAAGCGACACAGACAAGATAAATGCTAATTGGAATGTGAATAATGTTCGGTAGTGAAAAACAATACTGTTAACATGCTTCCAGGTTGAGGAGAGGATGAAAACAATGCTTTGATTAAATGATCAGGTTCAGGATCCTTCTCAAAGTGGCGTGTTTAAACTTTATATTCATTTGAGTATCACACACATTCAGTAGAGTCGAGTAGTTGTATGTAACAACAGAATCAATCTCCTCATAAGAGAGGTGTATTTGCAGTTTGTACCAACGTCCTAACTCTTCTTACCAAGAAGGTTTTATTTAGGGAAGCGTTGAATATTTCAAAACAATTCTGCATTAGATAAATACCGTATTGAATTTACACTATTGAGTAAGATTTCATATTTCTTATTTAGTTGAACTGGCCCTTTAATCTTGACGTCTGAGCTGGATGTATAAATTTCAGGTCAATGCATTTTTTTTTTTAGTACTTGCTCTGTGTGGTTTGCATTAGGAGAGATGATATCCAATGATCCCCTCTGCTGGCCCCCCAAGTAATAACCATTAATTTCCCATCATAGTTTGTGTTAATTAAAAAAGCTTAATTGCTGTTAAATGTAAGGATGTTAGAGCTCATGTTCATGTGTTCGGCTCCACCCATCACCAGCTCGTTATTCAGACTTGCTGGGTTTAATGAGATAGAGGAGAAAGTCTCGTCTCTAATTATCTGCTCTGCTTCATCATTTAATCTTACAAAAACAGCTCCTCATACGTGCTGCAGCCTCGACTTTATGTCTTTGCTGGGATGAGCGTAGATGATAAAGCACTCACATGTAGTGTCATTAATTGTTTACCTCCACCGACGGGGATCTGTGATTGGTTCGGTTTGTTTGTCTGTCTTTAGATTACCCAACAATACCTGAGATTTTCATGGAACTAGGTGGAGGAGTGAAGCTTGGGCCAATGAAGAACACAATGCATTCTGGGACTTTTTTTTTTTTTTTTAACATGTGACTTTTTTTTACATTTAAAATAACTTAAATCATATGAACATTTTTGACAAAAGCTCAAATATTTTCACAGCAATAACATTTTTATTGTGCAGGATTTTTTGGGGTTCTTAGTAATAAGAGTTTATTCACCAGTGGGCTGTTGGTCTTGGTTGAAGTCTGCACTTACTCACAGGATCTTTATTGTTTTGTACCATTGCACCATGAAACGAACCTTCAGTTTAAAGAGAAAAAAGGTGAAATGTCATTCAATCTTCTTAGCAATGAATGTGTTAACCTGCTTCAATTTCATCATATTCACATTTCACAATATTTGGAACTCTGAACAGACGCGTCATGTCAAAAGAATTTGCTTTTCTGAGGTAAACTCACACACTGACATCAGTGGCCTCTCTGGAGGCAGCTGAACATTTTTACGTCCGAGCATTTATACCTAATTATAAGAATATGTTATACTACAATGTAAAAGGTGACATAAGTCATGCTCCTGCCACAGTTTTTGTAATGAGCCATAACATTTTTGTGTGCTTTGATGACGACCCACACTCATAAAGTACTACAGGAATTAAAACACAATCGTCTGCCGTCCTTCCAAACCTGCCAGCGCTACGTTCGGCGTTGTAATTCAGTCTGTGCTGCAGAGAGCAAAACCAGCTGTTGTGCAAAAGTACACTAAACATGACAGTTCCTGTAAGCGAGTGTGGGAGGACCGGGAGTATTACTGTGCTAATTTATGAGCCCGCTCCCAACTGTCATAAATCTGCTCTGTTCAACAGCTCATCAACACCACCGCTGCTGCAGGACGGTACCTGGTAACTGAGCTCACACAATCAATCAAACAATCTTCATCCAAACATACCTTTAGGTGGTGTCACCATCCTTAACAGGAAACTATCAGAGAGCGTTCAATTAGTATATATATTAGTAATAATGACATTGCAATACTTCTGACTGTTGATGCAATCTGTAAAAAAAAAAAAAATATCAGGATCATTTTGGTTGGATCTTAAATCCAAACGTGAAAACTGCATAATATTTAATATCATAAACAGATGTCTAGATTGCCAACCATCCCCCCAACAGTCTCATGTCAGGAGTGAGTGCTCCTCTCGCTGTGCTGTTGGATGAAGTGCTGGTAGAAAACACTTGCTTTCGGTGTGGAAGGGAAGAAAATCTGATTAAACAATTAGTGTCAATTAGCCCAGACCAAATCATTCCACAAACAATTGGTCTCTAGTGCCCGGCTTAATTACAGGCGACTTTCAGCTCCTTATCATGAGACATGTCGGCCGTGATTCATGTCCGACTCACGTCTGTCCCTCAAGCACCATCAATTATCCACCAGTAAACAAATCCACTAGGCAGAAAAAAAAAAAAATATCTCCAGGTCCCAGGCCTGATTAGCATACCTCCACGTATGCTGCTGAGCAAGTACAAGTGATCAGAGCAGCTCAGGGATGAGATGAACAGGATAAAAAGATAAGTGGGGGTGATGATGAGGATAAAAACAGGGCTCGGAGCTTCTGTCACATGTGTAGAAGGCAAGAATTCTTCAGGAGTTCCCCTCAATGCTAATTAAATTCTGGCAAATTAATTAAAAATAATGTTTATATTACGCCTTCACACAACATAAATAATGAATCTGACGCCAGTCTTTGGAGATAGTTTACAGGCATGACTCTTTGAAGCTTGATAAACAGTAGCAGTACAGAGGCCCGACCACATCTCAGGTCTGATTTCATAAACACAAACACTCACACGTCTGCAGAGAACATACACAACGCACAGAACGTGTGAAGGAGAGCGACAGCAGGCGCGATGACATGTTAAATTACCCCCGTGATGTATGGCTTAATGAACCCCTTGTGTTGATCACGCTCCACATTAATCAACAGCCATGAACAGATTCCCTTATTTTCTCAATGCTGCCTTGATAAACTGCAATTTCATTTAACCTTGGACAGCAACTTTAATAGCTTCCACAGGACAACTGTCAATACTTCCCTGGGTATACAGTGATTAAATTGCAAAGCGAGGAGTGTGTCCCGGCTTCTCCTCGTGCTCATCCTGGATCTCCCTCTCCTCCACCCCCACCCCCACCCCCACCCTTTACTTCAAGCCACAATTTATACTTTCACACTTGCTCTGTGTGCACTCAAGAGCCAAAGTCAAAACAGACGTTTGGAGCTCCGTTGTGCGATCGACACATGAATATGTTATTTCAGAAACTCTATTTTGCATGATGCTATTGCACGTTTTTTATCAGCGGAATAACCTGTTGGTTCCTCTTGAAGCCGGAGCGTCGACATATTTCTAACCTGTCCTCTGTGTTGTCGAACGTGTCCCTTCAACATTTTTCAATAATCTCGTGGACGAAATATTTTCTACTGCAGCTCTCTCAGAAAGGTGGCGAAACATTTTTGCAAGGTCCGAAAGATATATCTCAATTTATCTTATAAATACGTATTTATAAGATGAGCTGTGGGCCGTCGCTGTTTCACATATATTTGACATTTTTGAATTGTGTTGTCGTCCCTGAGCTCAACGGACAGGCTAAAACAAGATGGTGACAGGCAGTGACGTGAGCCCTGTCATAATGATTTTCTGTGATATCCTCCACCCTTGTCAATTTAGCATAAATTATCAGCCATGAAAGGCCTGCTGGCTGATTAAAACCAATTGTCTGGGTAGGGAAGGACAAGGCAACCTCTTTATTATAAGATAAACTAAGTTAATGGAAGAAGACAATCTCCCCTCTGGGAAATCGGACTGACTCTTAATTAAAGCATTGTGTTTTCTCTGCTGGATAGAAGGACATGTCTGTTATTCCAACATGCACTTGCACTTAAGGAAAGTGTGAAAGATAAACAGAGATTTGGGGGGAAAAAATGCCGTTATTCCTCCTGTGGGACTTTCTGATAAGACGGAGGACGAATACCGAAGGATCGCAGCGAATGTAAATGTAATCAACGACAACAAATAACGCCACCACGTGTTGTAACAGATTTGTTTATCACAAAACACACGCCTGACGATCTCAAGACACATTATCACCTATTGGAGAACATGCTTCATTATCACATCCGCGGCTGAAAAGATTCCAAGTCGTCTGTCGCATGTTGAGCCGAGGAGAATCCGTGTTTTTGTGCAGGCTTCACCTCGGCTCAGAGAACAAAACAGGTTCGCCTTACTCTTGTGCTCCTCGGATGACATAACAGAAAAGCAAACATTTCTCTGTCTTGCGCCTCTCGTTGGCTTCCTCCACCCACACTTGAGAGGTGACAGGCGTACACCCGGACTTCCATTATTATCCAACACCGAAAGAATGCCTCCAGGAGGATAATTACTGAAACTTGAAGAGCCAGGGCTTATCCTAAGTACTTCACTTTGTATGACTGCCTCGCCCGCCTGTCTCCTAGACTGCGGCTCACTCTGACAAAGTGCAATGTTGGTCTCAGTGAGAGTCAATAAGAAGACCTCATGCCCCACAGATGGTAGAATAAACCGGTTTCTGTGTTTCCTATAAAAAAGACTGTGTTTGAAACACTGTAATCTATCATTTGACTAGCAAGCTGGGAAATGCAGATCATAACGTCCAACAAGGCGATCCAACAAATTCAAAAATACATTTTTATAACATCATTTCAATGCCAGACAGGTTGTGCTGGTCTCTAACAGCAGCAGGAAGACAACCCTCGCAGCCACTGTACAACCTGGACTATAAAGTCCTGGCCTCAGCGTCTCTCCGCCGGCGTCAGGCGTGCTTTGACTGACAGGCGCTGAAACGGATCATTAGCACCCTGTCTTGACACAGTTGCATGACAAGGCCCATCACATCACACCCACTGCAATTCTGAGGATGTTCGTTATTTAACATACAATTATCTTAATATAGGGAGACAAACTATGCCCGTCCATTACCGTTTACGTGGTTTCCATGTAAACCAACAACGTGGCAACTGTGAACAAAGAGGTCGGTTCTTGTGATTGACAGCTATAAAAATCAGCTTTATATTAAAAGTTTTCAAAAGACTGAAGAAATAAACATATTTTACTACCCGGCTTTATGCGAATACACACTTTGACCCAGAGAGGCGAGGCAGAGCTTCTGCTTCGGTTCAGACAGAGCTAACTTGAAAGGAGTGAAAAAGTTTTGTTGGCGGCTCCCTCCATTCATCCCTGGAGAAACCAGAAGCTCCCGTCCCGCCAGACAAAGCAAGGAACAGCTGGCTGATCGATACCCGACAAAGGCTCAGAGGTTAGAGCAGTCAAAAGATTGTTAACTAGCCATTTTATTTGCCAGACATTTATATCATTGTTTATGGTTCAGTGCATCCCTTCAGTACCGGGCCGGGCTGCACACCTGGAGCACTCACAGGGCCTCTCGGTCCACTTTACATGACCTCATCTCTCTAGATAGATAGATAGATAGATAGATAGATAGATAGATAGATAGATAGATAGATAGATAGATAGATAGATAGATAGATAGATAGATAGATAGATAGATAGAGAGAGAGAGAGAGATAGATAGATAGATAGATAGATAGATAGATAGATAGATAGATAGATAGATAGATAGATAGATAGATAGATAGATAGATAGATAGATAGATAGATAGATAGATAGATAGATAGATGGATGGATGGATGGATGGATGGATAGATAGATAGATAGATTGTATATACAATATATATTTATATATATGCTGTATATATGTAAATATAACGTACATACTGTATATATAAATAATGTATATGCATATACAATGAATCTCATTTATGTAAGTGAGTGCATGTGTAGTTGTGTATTGATGGAGGACGTGTGCACAACATATATACACTGTGTGAGTATGGATGTTATGGTACCTTGAATCCGAGCCGGTAACACATGGCTTTGCTGCCACCACCCTGGCTCGTGTTGTGAGTGTCCCTGCAGGCTGGCAGAGGAGGAGACCCTCTCTGTGGCTCACCCAGGCGGAGAGGGGCTTCCTGCACATCTTTTGTCACACCATTCGGGCCCTTGTGTCTGTGGCTGCCCTGCTCCGGACCCACTTGGCAGCTCACTGTGCAGACGGACATCTGCTCCTTCCAACCTCCTGGTGAATAGAGAAAACAACAACCAACAGACCCTTGCACATTTACATCTATCTATCTATCTATCTATCTATCTATCTATCTATCTATCTATCTATCTATCTATCTATCTATCTATCTA
>CAAKHC010016241.1:28697-65618 GCA_901007825.1 Macroramphosus scolopax | reverse complement strand
CTTGAAACTGATTTATGTTTTATTACAAACGCATGTATTCTTTGGCTCCGCAGCTCACCCAAGAGAAAAACATCAACCGGCAAGCTGTCTCCAACGCCAGGGGATCCACGGCGAGGACGAGTACAGGAGGCTTCCAGTACGAGCGGCGGTACGGCCCCGTCGGCTCCAGGGCGATCGGTCATCCCAACACCAGCCGCAGCGAGCCTGATATCAGCTGGCAGCTCTCCGCACTGACACGCTCGGCCCCCCCGCCGGGGCTGACCTCCAACAGGGGCACCTACCGGACAGAAAGGTCCAGCAGTCAGTTTATAACAAACACTTCCGGCAGGTATCAGCCTGTGAAAGTTGTGAACGGCACAGCAAAGCCCACATCTAACAACCACTTCATATACACCCAAGTGGACTCAGCCAGGACCAAATCAAAGCCTCCCGTCACTGAGGTCGCAACCAAGAGCAGAGGAGACTCTGGGTGAGAAAGAAAAGGGTTTTGTCCACCTAACAGGCATAATTTTCTTACCTGAATTGAATTAAATGACCTAAATCTGCCTGCATGTTCTTAGTGTTCATACACTTTGTCTCCCAGGTCCAATGAGAACAGCGGAGTGGCTGATATCACCATGAAGGAGGCTGTGGAGTATCTGTCCAATGAGGATGAGCAATATAAGCTCTGCGGCGCCTCCTATATCCAGCACAACACCTTTATTGATGACAAGGCTAAAGAGGAGGTGGTTTATCTAACTTATTTTTAGGCTGCCTGTCGTTTACATCAGAGTGTAATCCAGGGATCCACCGTGGGAATTAGGAGAGATGACGAGGGACAAAGGAGAGTGTCTGACCTCAGTAGTGTGTGAAATATGTTTTCTAGGCAAAATGAATTTTGGAACTTCGGTTCCTGAGAGTCTCTGGGTCGGTTAGTCAGAGCAACTTTAACTCAATAAAGCAATAAATTCTTAATTACCGCTTGAAATAAAATCCCATCCATCTGGCTCGTGTGTCCTAGTTGGGCTCAATCCTGACGCCGTCTTGTCTCCCAGGTGTTAAAGCTGAACGGGATCTCCCCCCTGGTGGGTCTCCTGCGCAGCCCCAGTTCGCACGTCCGCCAGACGGCCTCGGCCGCCCTCCGCAACCTGACCTTCAAGAACTTCAAGAACAAGGACGAGATCCAGCGCTGCGGCGGCATCGAGGAGGCAGTGGCTCTGCTCCGAGATACGGACTCTGTAGAGACACAGAAGCAGCTCACAGGTACAAGTTAGTGCTTGTATGTGAAGCTCATGTACATGCACACGCACACACATTTAACCCTTCAAACAGAGGGACACCTGTGTACACTAAAACATAATCCTTGTAGATCACACTGTCATTTATGAAGCTCTGCTGGACGACTATGCTGCAAAGTCTTAATATCACTTGTTAAGACTTTAAATAAGCACTTAATGAATGTTCGGTTGTTGTGCTGCTCTTTCTTTCCTCTCCAGGCCTCTTGTGGAATTTGTCGTCGGCAGACAGCCTGAAGCCCGACCTGTTGAAGAGCGCTCTGCCGGTCCTGTTGGAGAGCGTAATCCTGCCTCACACAACAGGTGCCGCAACCAGCCGAGACCCGGAGGTCTTCTTTCACACCACCGGATGTCTCAGGTACGAAAAGATCAGCCCGTTCACTGCTTTTGATCTATTTATCAAGATCTGTTTAATCTGGCCCTGGAATTTGAGCAACACCATAAAGGTTTATTATTTAGCATGTGACAAATCCCCTGGAGACTATAAGTAGGTTGAATATTATCAGTAGTTTCATATTTATAAAAATAGCAATGGTTATCTAAGGCGAGGGGAAATTAATCTGTAACCAGATTCTCTCCTAAATCAGTTCTTGAGACCTTTGCTCCACTTTTGCTAAAGACTAATGATGATGAGAACTCTAAATGCCCCCGGAGAGCACAGACCTCCCTTCTTATGCAACCACACAACTGAATGCACTTGTAAAAGTATTAAAATGTTTTCCATAAAGGTCCAATGCGATGTTTCCTGAGATCTTTAACACTGCTTGTCAAGCAGCAGTCGCTTCTGATTCACTCACTCACTCAACACAGTAGATACAGTAGAGGTGTGTCTCTCGCTCGGGGGCAATAGGTCTTTTTTGTCAAGAGAGGTTGCCAGATTGGGCGCTGTGACTGGAGGTGCCCTGACAGCTTTCTACTGTATCCCTCCCTGGGGAGTTCCACTCGGGAGTGTTCCTGTTCACAGACATGTACAGGGAGATTGAGAGCTCTGTGTTTTTTCCCATGTTGAATGCGTGACCATTGGTGGAGGGAATAATAGAAGTAATAGAAACATGTATTTCACACTGTTTGCAATGAGTTATATCTCAATAAAAGTGTATTTTATTCTGGTATAACTTCAGACTCTTAAATCTGAACATGCATCTTGTATTTCGTTCGCAACAGAAACCTCAGCAGTGCAAAGCAAAGCAACAGGCAGACCATGAGAAAGTGTCGGGGTTTAGTTGACTGCTTGGTCAGTTACGTTCAAGACTGTGTGGAAGCAGGCAAACCAGATGACAAGGTAAGCGAGAGCAGGTTGATTTACACGCTCTGTGTGTGTGTTTGTGCCGCTGGTTTTGTACCTCGCACCTTCTTGAGAACTGATGGTGGAGATGAAGGATGACGTGATATTACCAATTGATGTGATTCATATAAGATTCAGTTGGGGGAGCTGAACAACATCATGCTGCATCCATCCGATCGTGCAGTGAGGTGCACCAGATGTGAAAACACCCGAGTTGCATGATGTGTTAAAGCTCCCAGCGCGGTCGTATATATATATATCGGACATGACATTACGCAACATGTTGACGTGAGTCTTCCAGTTCCCCACGTGTTGTTCTACCTGTTGTAACAGTCTGTAGAGAACTGCGTGTGCATCCTGCACAACCTGACGTTCCAGCTGGAGGACGAGGCGCCGGCGTTGTTCAGCAGGATCACGGCTCTGGCAGCGCCGGTCAGCAGGGGCCAAAGCCAGGGCGACTCGGGCCCCATCGGCTGCTTCAGCCCACAGAGCAAAGTCTTAGAGCAGAAGGTAGGACGGAAAAAGATGCACTGCAACCAACTTGCATAGTGACGTAGAACAAGGACGAAGGGTTACTCATCAGAAATTCTCGACAACAGTACCTACAATTATGTGAATGTCTAGACGATACCTGTCAGTGTCTGTATGGCGTTAATCGTTCATTAGCATTGGAGGCACCCCGATTGCATTCCATTATTTTCAAAAGCTTGTTGTCATAACAACAGACGTCTGGCTTTTAATTATGTCACTTCGAGAGTTCACCTCCTGGTCATCAGGCACCAAACGAACACTTCCTTGATATATTCAGATTCTACAAAGTGATGATTAATTCTTTGTTTCCAACATTCAAAGATTGATGGGTTTTCACACACTCATGCTGCCGGGAAACTCATCAAACTCTTAAAGATATGCTAAACAGGTCAACGTATGAGATTGATCATTAGATTGAAAGATAATAACATACATCAAAATGTCTACTTTTAATCTTCTGGCAGTGCTCATGTGTGTATTGGCCTGTTGTATTAGAGGGCTGCGTCACTTTTCATGTAAAATATAATTATGTCCCTGCAAAATAAGCAATGCAAGTCTGCACCTGCATGAGCATAAAAGTGCAGGGTGGTGCAAAGGATGTGAAGGACAGCGTGCCAGACAACGTAGAGGAAGTGCAGTGCAGATATTAGTGGACTGAGATATGTTGATGACTCATTGCCCTCCTTCTCCAGCAACTGTTTGACTTCCCGGTGGTTGAGGACCCACATCCCAACGGAGCAGGCTGGTTGATCCACTCCAAAACTCTGCAGACGTACCTGTCTTTGCTTGACTCCAGCGAGCAAGAGGAAACACAGGAGGCCTGTTGTGGAGCGCTGCAGAACCTCACCGCGCATGAAGGCATCGTAAGAGAAACAAGACACAAACAGACGAGGGCGTCGCTGTAGCTCAGTGGAGGATTATCCCTCCTTTAGTCTTATTGACATTTACCTATTTCGAAAACATTCACTTGACTTATTGTTTCCCGGGTTAAGGAGTTAACTGTTCCACACTCAGGTCTCCAACGTCATGAGCCAGACCATCGTGCAGAAACTGAACGGCATGCAGGTTATCAGCCCCCTTCTGAAATCCAACAAGGTCAACCTGCAGAGAAACGCGGTGTCGTTGGTGCGAAACCTGACCAAGAACCCGAACCTGCACCGTGCCATAGGTGAGGAACTGACTCAAGACGGGACTTGTCGTGCGTTGCTGAATCACCGATTTAATAGTCCTAAATATTTATTTTCATTCAAACAGTTATCACCTTGTAACATTGCATTGATAAGAGAAGATCAGTTTAGCCAAAACAGTCATTTGGGGTTTTCTAACTGTCGACTGGTCTGACTTGTAATTTCAGCCCGGAAAGCCCTCCCAGGGCTGCTAGGCATCCTCAGCGAAGGCACCGAGTCAGGGAATGAGTCTGATGACACTCTGGCTATGGCCTGCCACACCGCCAACTGCCTAATACTGAAGGAGCCTGAAATGGGAAAGCCCCTGTTGAGCAACAACTTGATAATCAAGCTCAATGATCTCAGCCAAAACAGGTAAGTTTACATGAGCGGAGAGATACAGAACCAGCATCGGCTCTTACGGCGCTAAGACTCATCATGAGTTTACCTCGCCATTTCAAGACCAGACTGATCTTAAACTATTGTTCTCTCCTTGTTAGATATTTCCCGAAATCCAGCAAATCTGCAGGGCTGCTTCTCCACAACCTCTGGTCAGATAAAGACATACAGAGCCTCCTGAAGAAGGTGAGTCGAGGCTTGAGAGCCAAAACATGTCAGGGTTTTAGGTGTGTCGTCTTTATTTCTCACCTGCGACTCAAAATGGTCCACACCCATCGCAGGCATTTGTGAGAAATGGAGGGTGAAGGATTAGTGCTCAGGAATTGACCAGTAAAAGCGAGAAGCCGAGGAATCCAGTAGCTCAGGTTGCATCCGCAGGATTCTGTTTCCGTGCGTAAAACTCGAGGTGTGTTATTAAGGGACCACCAGCGACCGCGGTGCAGTTGTGGGTTCGTCAATGTGTAACGTACTGAAGGTAATTACGAGGGTGGAACACTGATTAATATTCAACTATTTTTGTCCTGCAGCAAGGGATGAATAAGTCCTCTTTTGTGAATGACATCACCACGGCAGCACACAGGGCGGCTCAAGTCGTCGACTAACACGGCAGCTCGGACGGATCCCTGAACGTAACGAACCGAAGTCTACTGCTCATCCACGGGACATGGAAACATGCTGATCCTCTCTCATTTCACAAAGTTTTTTTTTAAATATTCCTGTACATTATTCATCCTCCCAGAAACAGGTTACGGCACCCAGTGTTTGTTGTGCGGTTACGTTGTTTCGAGGCAAAAAAGGTGAAGGTGGCAATCGACGTTTTCTTCTGGTTTACTGGTCTAGTTCTCATTAATTGAGCATCATCAGTCAGGTTTATGCTTCCTTTTGTTAGGCACTGAAATTAATGTTGTTATTTCATTGTAATAATTCAATTTTTGATGACGTAAATCAATTTCTGATGGTGCGAGAGTTCTTAAGTTTACTTTATAATTTTAGTATAAAAATTACATTGACTTTGATGTTAGCAGATGTGTGTGGTTACATTTTGTAACGCAGAGGTTTTCGCAGTGGGCAGCTGCCTCCCCAGGGAGGGGGGCTTCAACCTGTTTCAGACTACCTGGACAATGTTCACCCAAATTATTTATGAGAGGTATAGCATGTGCAAAAAAAGACACCATTTAAATCTGGGGTAGATCCTTCTTCAACAATCCTGGGTGGCTCCTCGGTAAAAGGTCGACGGTAAAAGCACCTCCAGTTGTTCAAAGTAACACTGCCAAGGTAGCAACTTTTTGGACAAACCCTAACGACTAACTAATGAGTCACACCTCATCTGATGTGTCGAGTGAGGAGAGGCGGAACATTCAGCTGCACGGCAGCTGATGGACTTGAAGGGCTGCGCATAGGAAACATTCTGTTGCTTTCTCTGCTTTTACAAGTTAATTTAGCTGAAGTCAGAAGGGGGGAGGGGGGGTGCAGTCTCTCTCAGACTTAGAAATGCATCTGTTGTCGGTGGTGTATCCATGTTTTGTTTGTTCATATGTATGAGTGCAATCTTAAAATGTCCATTTTCATTGTTCAAAAAAAAAGTTCTCAATGAAGCTGAAATAAAAGTTTAAGCAGTAAAGGTGACGAGCGACTTGAGTGTTTCTGATCCGTCAAACCTTACACACATCCTCCAGTGTTCTCAGGGAGAACACTCTTATTTATGTATTTGTTTTCTGAGGCATCTTTAAAGAACAAGCTGTTAGCCAGACACTGCAGCTGTTACGCTCTGTTTATTATCTAATTATTAATGGGATGTGAACTTTGTTCCTCCACAAAGTTCATACCCCACACGATAGCCAGGACGTCATTGTGGGTTGATGATGAAATTTATGAGGTGTCTGATATTTTATGTCTTTATATGTGGTCATATATAACAGGCTGGTGTTGCTGTAGACATAAAACAGTGCTGCTATACAGACACAATGAACCTGCACAGTGGATGTTTACCTGCTCCTGCAGCTGAACTCAGTAGAAGGATGTTGGAGCACCAGAAGAATGTTTTCACATTCATTGAGCAAAGTGTCACGAGAATGATTTACGACACCACAGAAATTGGAATTCTTTAAGATCCTATTTGTGGTAATGATAATCTTTTTCTGCAAAAGCCATTAAATCCTTTCAGGTACTAAAGTCATTACAAGGAGTTACACACTTCCATGTTGCAGCCCGGCTATAAACACACGCAGCTTCTTCTGCTACATTTCTGCAGATAAACCCGGCATGCACTTTATATCACAGACACTTTTATTCAGAGAAACTTTTACAGAATCTTTCCTGCATATTCAAGTATTTAAAAAAGAACATAATTCCATGATTATTATGTATTTCTGTGATTTCATGCACGTTGCCGGTGCTCCTCCAGCGGATGTCAGATGTTATTTCCTCAGGCCTCGCTTGCTCCTGCCGCTCTTTGAACTGGGAATGAAATGAAAGTTATCATAGCAGCGGGGACACAAGCTTCCTAACCTGTAGTGGACACTAATCGTGTTTGTTCCCTCCCATGACAAATACCATTGTGTGTTGAACTGCATGTCTGTGGACCTCCTACTCTCACCTCTGTGTTGCTTCCAGTGTTAGCACACAAACATCGTAGATCACAGCTCGGGGGCACGAACACACAGCCAGGGGTTGAACACAATGTCTGAGTATCAACGTTCACACCAAACTTATAATTGTGGCTGCAAAACCAGTGTGATACTCTGGAGGAAGACCAGCTGAGCCCTCATTCTCACACAGCTATCGTTTGACCAGCAGGAGGGATCGACATGATTTGGATGACAGCAGAGCGGCTCACGGTTTTATTGTGAGCCACATTGACAGAGATGATATCACATAGCAGTTATGAGATCTCTCAGCTGTTGTACCTTTTTTTAACAGTCCATCTCCCCTTTGAGACTGAGTGCAAATGTAATAATATATGTTGTTTGGATCCCCCCAGGCTGTGCTTTGTTAAAAACACACTGACATGACTTTCTGTTTTCTCAGTGTTGTTTGACCGGGTGTGCCTGGGAGAGAGGCCTGCTGCCGGGCAGCTGGCGCAGGCAGCTACTACAAACAAACATAGAGACAGTTGTAACAGGAGGAGGTGGAGACTTGAGAAGGTCACTAGGTGATGGATAATTACGAATTGATTGTTTTCTGGATATCTCAAATAGACACAAAGATCTGATGACGAATGGCTGTGCTTCTGCTTACAGACTTACATTTTCTGATGATCGCTGACCCGGTTCCTCAGCACGGTGACCTGTGCAAAGACAACAGTTTGCTGTTTGAATGTTTAACATGAATGTTGTCTGTGCACACAGCTTCTAATAAAGTCTTGTAACTCGGCCTGCATCCTTGAATCTGTCTTGTTCATACAATTGTTATGAGACAACACAGATTCATGTAGAACATCTCACCTCGTACTTCTGCTTCGTGAACTGATACTGAAGATCAAATTTCTCTGCCTCGAGCTGGCGCATCCAGTTCAACAGCTCAGTGGCTTTTTCTCTGTGTGAGACGTGTGGACAATGATTAAAGGAGAGCGTTCACACTGAAATAGTTCTCTAAAGTTTGTCGCTTAATGTACCTGAGTTTTTCCTCTTTCATGTGGTCAATGTTTAACTCCTTGCGTCGATCATTCAGTATCTTCCTCTTCTTCTCTCGTTCCGTTTGTCTCTTGGGCCCGGTCTGTGTCTGCAGGTCACAATAGAGCACATGTGGCTACATGTTGTAAACATCGAGCAGGACATGACCTTTGAGCAGAGTGATCACCTTGTATCCGGTGAAGCTCAAATTAGATAGAATCATCTTCTTCCTCGCGTCGTCGTCTGCTTTCTTCTTGGCCTCTTCCTCCTCTTTTCTCGCTTTCTCCTCCTGTTGAAAAACAAAATCAAGTAGAGAAATACTTCAAGAAAAATCCACGTACTGTTGTATCATCTGTCACAATGACTGTGACTTGACTTGTATTGTACTTGTAAGTTTGTAATTGATTATCTGAGGCAGAAAATGATCTGAGAATGTGGTTGGAATACATCCAGTTTCTTCTGGCGTTCTCGCTCCTTCTCTGCTCTGATCTTCATCTGCTCCGCTCTCTCCGACCTGCGGTTGTCCTAGAAGGTTTTGCAAACACATTATGTAAATCTTCGTTCATCCATCGGTTGCTTTTTAAAAGGAAGAGATGTGGACATACGATGCGGTCGGTGAGGCTGAGGAGCTCCTCTTCCTCCTTCTTACGCTTCTCAAAGTGAGCCTCGATCAGAGTCTGGAGCTCAGTCAGGTCCTTGTCCATTCGCTTGCGATGAATGTCCTGAAAGGAGGAGAGGCCGACAAAAATGAACCACAAAAGTTCTGCCCAAACAACTGCCTGCAGGACTTCCTTTGATCCCTGAACTCACATCAAAGTCGACTATTTCTCCATCTGGGATTTTGGGAATTGACAAGCTGGGTAGAAAACTAGGCCTGAGGAGGAAAAGAAATGAGAAATCTCTTCATGTTACACTCACAACAATGAAGTGTACTAATCTGGGTCATAGGAATATTTTAAACTGTCCTCTTACCTTGACCTCGGTTTGGCATCTTCTGCGGGAAATCCGTAAAAAGAAAAAAACTCTTAGTTCATAGTTACACAAAATCCCCACATGAGCAGAACTGTCCCTCTTTCAGGTGCATGCATGACCTCTATACTTGCATAGCCTGTTCATACCTCCTTCATTTTCCTCTTCAGCATCTGTTGAAAGATAAGAAGGTTATTGCAGGGTTAGAAGAATGTCACAAGCCCTTAGGACAGGACCGTAACCGGGGTCAGGGAATGCTGCCTTCAGCATGTTTTTCTGAGAACGTGTCAAAGCAAGCTGCAGAGTTATTATCAGTAAAGATGTTTGAAGTAGATATAGTTCCAAGATTTGTAACGAATAGTGGCCAGTATCTTACTGCAGACTGATAAGTGTCAGAATCATACTCAAAATCTGAATTTGATATATTTCGGATTTAAAAAATGCTGTTTGTTGTGAAACAAATTGATTGACTCAAAAAACGTCTTTCAGGTTAAACAAGTTTAAAACACAACTACTATGGTTGTTGACTGACACTCGTTGCCCCCTTTCTTTGTCTGTAAAATTGAAGGAAGGATTAGCTGTCAGTGATGGAGTGTTAGAAAGACTTCAGACACACAGCCGTCCATGATGAATGAGCTCCTGTCAGTGCAGACGGACTTCAGGTATGCCGATGATACATGTTTCTGTCTGAGAAAGCCCTCAGCTGCTGCAGACACTCAACAGATAACTGACGTGTCGAAGCAAAGACGTGGACTCGTCCTTGTTTTGCATGTATATGAAAAGATAGAATCACTTTCAATTCTCTGGGTCATACAGTATATTGTCAGTGTTGGAGATACATGTTTTTCATGTGACAATATATTCGTTTTGTGTATGTATACTTACAAATACAGTAATAAGACGATGTTAACAATGAAGTTTTAATGCATGTAAACATATTAGCATAAGCAGAACTACCTTCTACCTCCTCCTCCTCCTCCTCCTCCTCCTCTGCTACATCCTCTTCCTCCTCCTCCTCCTCTTCTGTGCAAAGCAAGCAAGTAGAGTTAGTGAGCAAGCGATGTAACAGTCCCACAAAACATCGAGAACAAAATATTTCCACCACTTATGTATGTACATGTTTGATGACAGCTCGAATTAATAATATTAAAAATATTCCACCAGCTTTCCCACGCTTGCGTTTCCTAACTGTGTGCATGTGTGTTCACGCTGTGATATTTCTTTCCTCACCGGGCCTCTGTGGGAAAGAGAAACAGCGAGTCTTTTGTCGGAGTCACTGTGGACACAGTGTGTAACCCAACCTCATCTGCTGCAATGAAGGTAAGCCAAGCTGCATTCAGAGGGCTTCCAAAAGGCATAAAAATGAAAGTACGTATTGTGCTTGTGCTGCTATCTTCCCCAAGGTCCCCTTTTGAGGGTTTTAAGCTGACCTACATTGCTCTCTAACAGCGACTCCACATAGGAGGAGACAGGTGCTGCTTAGTTTCAGGGGCCTGTACAACAGCCAGCCCACACCGATAGCCTCACAAAGGAGACAGAAATAGAGGTACGACCCCTTATCTCTTTGATGGCTACCCACTGCCCCATTTGAGCTGAGAGGATAGATCCTCGGGGATGGTAATGGAAGGTAAACTATCTCCTGCCTCAGACAGAAATGACTGACCGAGAGGACAAAGGTCAACCGGGTAGGGAAGCTCAAGGACAGCAGCTGCCTCTCACAGTGGCACCAACATGCCAAAAATACAGAGAAACTGTGCGGTTAAGCCAGCAGCTTAGCAGATGCGGCGTGTTAAGTATTGAAGAATGTGTAAAAGCTTGTGTGTAAAGCAGGTAACAAAGTGGCATAAAAAGGACAACCAGGCTTTTGATGCTGTTGCAACACTGTTTTCATAGATTGTGTTTGTATGACAACACAGGCAGACAGTAAAAGTCAGTCATTCTGGCAATAGACTGAACAAGCATATAAAACATGAATACACCTGTGATACATCAGCATCATCCCATTATAAATGCACATTTGCTTTTCTGTCTTCTGTGTGAAGCAGTTGTTTTTCTAAGCGCGTCTTACTGACAACATTTAGCCGCCCAAATCTGCAGCTGAGTTCTCAATTACAAACTGTGATGACTCATCTCACCAGTAAGTTGGTTTCAATGAGCAGATACTCACCTTGTCCTCTGAAAGAAAAGAAAAGAAACACACCAAAAGTATTGTATTAGAAGTGATTTTTAAGTTAGATTCATCCTCACTCTGCAGAAACAGTTAATTTACTCACTCATATGTGGCATCTTCTGATTCTGACATGTTTAGGATGAAGCACCTGTACGAGGTCACACACAGAAAGTAGTTGTACTGTATAGCTGAGTTGTAACACTGCAAATTGAAGCCATGTGGCTGAACAACACTTGCATAGACGAATAACTGAAGTGACATTATAAAATGTTTTCTATTTACGGTCTAAAATCATACAAGAAGAGCACACAGACTTACCCAGATCGTGTGAGGTGCACTTCGGATGGGGTTCAGTGGGCAATTGTATACCGTGCCCCTCTCTGTGGGGCCATAAGCTTTTAAACCCAGGAGTGGATCACATGGCGGCAAGCAGCCCATGTCTACAATTGGGTGGGCACATACCTGGAAACAGATGGCGGTTGGCATCAACTAGAATGGGAGAACATCGGTTCTCCATGGACTTGCTTTGCCTATTTTTACATTGTAAAACCTAGACTGAACAACGTGGGATTATTGCTCTCAAAATGGTCTGGCAGACATGAGTAATAATCCTTGTAAACCAACTCCTGTGTGCACACGAACGTTTGAAGGCGGCGCTCGGGCTCCTCAGAGTGAAGAAACACATAATTGATTTCCTGATATGGTTAATTAATACCGCAGTTATCACACAAAGCTCACACTCTCCACCTTTATGTATCAGACACAATTTATCCCATGAAATGAATATGTTGTGCAATTATTCCCAAAACAGTTTGCCCCAGAAACCACCCTTCCGTGAACGGCACTTTAATCTTAGCACTCTGCCTTCAGTTGTCACATGCAGCAACACGTTATCAACAACACCCTTTAGGACGATGCCAAAAAATCCTGATACTCCCAATAACAACGCTTTATCTGACCCCACAGTCAGGATTATGACTGGTGAGTTGCAGCCAAAATGTAACTGTGTTTGTGTATGGTTGTTCTGTACTAACATCATATCAGGACCTTTGATGGGAATTTAATGCTCAACCATACAGACACACAAAGGTAAAGTTAAAGGCACAGCATATTTATTTATGTGCACTTGCACATAAATATGCATTTAAATGTATATTACAAACAAACACACAAAGTCAGGCAAATCATGCACATGGGAGCATGCTATGCTCTTGATAAAGGCTTGCAACCCGAAGTGTTGAGCTTCAGTACTGACGTCCGAAAATAAACTCTTCATTAAACCTCCAAGCATTCAAACAACTTCACAGGAGTGCACCTCAATCGAGTGTTCAACTTGGTAAAAGTTTGTTTGACGTCCAGGAAAATATATTAAATATAAACAAAACAAAAGAAATGGTATGCATCCTGAATGAATGTCAATATTAGAAGTAGTAATAATTGTTATGGATAATCAATATCTAACTTTAAAGATAATCAAAAAACAAATTGTGCGAATACACAAATTTTAATGCAAATATTTGGACTCTCATTTTGTCGTCTGGTAGTTTCCATGATGTCTGTTTGCTCCATGAAGCCGGTCTTTGTTAGTGTTTTGACATGTTGGTAAAGGAGAAGAAAGGTGAATGTAATTCAATGGAAATGCTTTTGCTTTCGCAAAACTTGCCTGGTAATCTTCATACAGATGTACAAGTACTCTTATAGTAGCTCAAAGGACAGGTGAGCAACAAAGAGGTCCGTCACAGTCAAGAAAGACCTTTGACCTCTAAATTTACATTTATTATTGTACTTCTTTTTAAGTTTTCATTCACTTCATTAAAAACCTTTATGTTTCACTGTTAATAATTGGAGTATTAGTTGTGTGAGCTGTGAAACAGTTATATAATCACAGAGTGCACAACCTTCCCTTATTGTACTGTTGAAACTCCACCCGCCTGGCATCCGAGCCAACTAAAACAAAGGAATTACTTAAGTTTCCTATTCTGTTTAAACCCAAACTAGTTCCAACAAGAACATCAGCGCCTGTGACTAACTCTTTTATATTATTTCAGTAAAACACAAATTTTATCCTTCATCTTCTTCAAGCACTGCAAAGCATCTGGTTAAACACCCCCTTGACCCATGTTGAACTGTCTGTGAAGTGATACTGCCACCTCGTGGTGAAAGTGAAAACTAAAATAAAAGTCCCCAAACCACCTGCCTGTCTACCTGAGAGTCAAATAAGAAACTAACAGTATGAAATTAATTGAAGTGTTACTTAATGCACTATAGAAACTTACATAAATATTACATCATGTGACAAATGTTGGTTTGTTCTTTATTGAAAGGCCATAAAGCAACCATTTAAAAATAATGTGACATGAGTTCATGCACTTAATTTAATTCTTTTGTTAGGGCTAACTTGCGGTTTAAAATGTATTAATCACTACTTCCTAACCGTTTTGTCGTGTGACCCTTAAATGAAGTAATCATGAAAGTCATAAAAGTATTGAGCTATATAAGCAAAGATAACGTTAGGTGGAGAATAAATAAAAAATAAATAATTTATTTTTTATTTAATACATTATCTGCTGTTGTCAATGATTCTGAGAGTTGGCAACCAGTGGGAGCTTTCCTAACTTTGTCAGAATAACTTGTTGTGGGGGAAAATGATAAATCGAGAACTTTAATGAATGACCTTTTGCTGACCCCTGAACCACAGACGATAATTAGCATAACGCGATACAATCTACTTGACATACCAATGGACTAACTCGGTAACGTACCATTCTCAATATTTTGTATTCCTGAGAAAATGGCTATGGTCTGAGCCAGGGTTTTTTTCTACCTGGTGTTGAGGTGAGTTTGTCCAGTACGTTGAGTGACAAGAAAAGTATTATTAACGTTCATTTATAAGGAAGTTAATCAGTGGGAACGGCAGTGCTAACAGTGCAGCTAACGGTTGTTAATCAGCTAGCAGCTAGTAGCTAGTAGCAAGTACAGCTCTGGTGCTCCCACTCACCCTTTCTTGTTGTTCTTCTTTGGTCCCTTTAGAGAC
This sequence comes from Macroramphosus scolopax, assembly GCA_901007825.1. Classification (NCBI taxonomy): domain Eukaryota; kingdom Metazoa; phylum Chordata; class Actinopteri; order Syngnathiformes; family Centriscidae; genus Macroramphosus; species Macroramphosus scolopax. Next base: position 51,179 of record CAAKHC010016241.1, on the reverse strand, counting down.
GGGGTCTGGACTTTGAATGCATAGTTTTTGTTTTATAAATTACTATTAAATACTACTAATTTGCTAGAAGGATGCTTAACAGGGTTTGCGCATATTTGTGACTTAGCTTTAGCACCCCCTAGCCGTGCTTGACAGCGGCTGCGTGATTGGAGACGGAGGTTGACCAAAGCTCCCCTAGCCTGTCACAGCAGGTACTAGCTAAATTAACTATTAGCATTTAGTCAGCTGATGAAAGCTAAGCTTATCATCCTTACTACCGTTTAATTAGTTCGTCGTAATATGTGTGAAATATAGATATGAACATCGCTTTTCTTGTTCTTTCAAATGCAAATGCAATGAGACAGTTGATATTGTTAAGTTTATAATGGGTTATATCATAAATCATGACAGCGTGAACAGACTAATGCTAGCTGTCTTACTCTGCTACTCAGTTAGCATGCTTCACTTCATCAAGCTACAATGACAGTGCTAGCATGTGTCTTTACTTTAGCATTTATTGCTGCTGTCCATATTCCTCATTTGTTGCAATTGTAAATTAGTTCTCAGCAGCGACAAAGCTGAGTTTTTATTGGGCTGTAAATTGTTTCCTAAACTTAAGCTCATGTTGTTGATAGTAATGGTGAAGTTATCTTGCAAGATAACTTATATTTAGTACAAATTGTTATTTAACCGAAGGCATCTTCAGCTTTTTCCCCCCAGTTGTCTTACTTACATTTTGAGTGAACCTGTCTCTTAAACAATGCATTGTCAATTTTAAATGCATCTGTTGGGCTGCGCTAGTACTGTTTCAAACTGGATATCAACTGATGTGTGAATTCAACATCAGTTGATATAATATATATATTCAAATTAACACAAAACCAAGAGTTACACATGCTGTGTTTATTTCAGTGACAATTTGTGTGCAGGGGGAAGACACTGCAAATACAAACGACATTCCCTGTTCTCAATGTTTATTAATCACAGAAGCAGATAATTCAAATGATTGGTTGATTTATTAAACCATATATTGGTCAATTTTTTGGTTTACCTGCATATAAATATCATGATGTTTTAACAAGGATAAAAAGCAGAAGCTGAAACGTCTGAATTAAAGTGCAATAGTGTTTCTTTTAGGGATGTGTGACTGCAGATTTGCTTACACGAGCCCAAATAAAGGCGCAGCTGTTGTAGTGTATGCAGATTTTGTCAGTTGTGGTTATAAAATGTGAATTTTATCAGTGTGGAGCAGCATCTGGAAGTGACTGCTGTTTAAAATGTAGTGTTAATGGGCCGCGTTCCAGTCCGTATTCATATCTCAGCAGATATCACTTCATGAAAACATAGAGGCAGATTTCTAATACTTTTACAATCCAGACACGTGATGGTTTCAGTTGGTGCAGATAATGGAAGGGTGGACTGTTGGTGGTGGACATCTGAACTCTGAGTGTGCTTCTAGTTTAATGTGAAGTTCCTGCCCGTGTTTCAGCAGTGCAGAGCAGCATCTGGGAAGTGACTGCAGTGTGACGTACTTTGGTTATTCTGATCAATAATTAAATCAATTACTACAAACAAAATTACCAAACCATAGCGAGCAATGGTTGATGGATTTGGAGATCTTGGCCAGGTAGAGATTGGCAGCATTCACTCTTGTACACCATAATAGAGCCAGCATGTATTTTTATAAAGCTTTTAAGCATAGATATGAAAACCCAGTATATAAACCAACTAAATACCTAACTACAAAATAAAGGGAACATTTGTGAGAGTAGGATGAAATTTTCTGCTGGTCAACCCTCTCTGCATGATCGGTGATGATGTTTGACCATATCTGTTCATTTATTTATTCCGTTTTTTTACTGGTTGGGGTCCTTTGCTGCATCAAACATCTTCTTGCGGCCCTCCATGCCCGACATGGCTTCCACATTCTTCCTCCAGTCGCTGACCTCAGCCGTCTTCTCCTGCTGACGAAGAAGAGATATTAGAGTTGCTGTAAGTCCTTCTGTGTAGAGCTCACACGTTTAGTATTTGCAAGCTGACAGTTTGTCTGTCACGCTCAATAGGGACATCAGCTGAAGGATTAATGTGCTACACAAATTATCACAACGTGGTGTATCATTGTCTTTCGGCCAAAAGCTTGACCCTGGCTTTGTCTTATTTTTCCTTTTTCCCACCTTTTCTGTGTCCTCCTTCTTGACGGATTTGAGATTAGCTCGCAGATCCATAGACACCTTGTGTTTGGAGCCCAGTAGAGAGCGCAGGATGGCATCGGCAGAGACCCTCACCCTTCTAAGGTTGGGTCTCTTAAACTTCCCTCGCAAGTCCAATACCTTGATATTCAGGTCTTTAATCTGTGGAGAAAGTACAGAGGACGATTGTGATTTTATGACTCATTTGTCCTGTTCTACAATCAGTTAATTTACAGCCAAAACATGGCACTTGTGTATGATTTTACCTCTCTGGTGTTGTGCATTACTTTTGCTTCAATATCATACCGCTCCTCGTCCACCACGCCTATTTTGGCATGCAGCTCTTCACATAATTCCTAAATAGAAGATAGGAGGAATATCGTCTCCTGAGTAATGTAACAGTTGTCATTTAAGAGGACGTGCAGAGTCTTAGTTTGTAAATAGGAATAATGTGTTGAGATTATATTATACCTGTAGCTCTGCTAAGGACATGTGGCTGGTCTGCATTGGAGGAGATTTTTCCTCCAGGTACTTTTCCTTCTGTTCCTCCTTCTCTACCAGCTCCTGCTCCAGGTCCTCTTTGGCTTTGGCCACCATCAAACTCTGCAGCACCACACACAAGGGGAATTTAATTTGATTTACTGTCTTCCCGTCTGTAAGCGCAGTCCTTGCAAGTATGATTTAAGACGTACCTTTAGCATGAGCTTTCGAGAGGCTGAGATTTTAGATTTCATCTGCAAAAAGAGTGACAAGTTTATTATTTGCATTTTGATTTTAAAGACGAAAATTATTTAAATTGAATATTTTGCTCCGTTAAGTCTTACCTCTGGTCTAGATGTGGACGTTCATTTGTAAACATGCAAAAAAGACACCAAAGCTTAACGTTTATTTCCAACTATAGACAGCAATCATCTGATACTCTTATGAATGGTAACAATACACAGAAATGCAACACAGTCACTTACGCTTTCTCAGGCATCTTGGCTGTTACAGTTCCCCCTGGAAGACAAAAATAAAACCTTTTGCCACAGAAGTGCTTGACAGGGGGTTTTGGGAGCTCTTGAGTCTAGTGCCCCTTTGGGTCTTAACTAAGCTTTCCATTTTAGCTTCCCTATTAGCGCATTCCACTGCATAGTCAAATGTATAGTGTTTCAAGAAGAGTATGTAGTGACGTATACATGCGGCCTGTCTTGTCACTGCTATTACTTTTTATTAATTAGAAATTATTTTTCAGTTATTTATTCAATTACAAGCAGACGTGACCCTTCACATGACCAACCTTTTGTTTTAAACGTTTTGTTTACAGTCTTACTCGTAGAAAGACCGGCTGGATAAAATCAAAGTGTCACCACCTGGTGCTGATAGCAGACTCCCCTGCCAAACGGCAGAGTGATGACAGACATGAGGAAGCAAAGCCCGAACACGGCGTAGATTTTATTTCCAGCTTTCACCTCCACTTTACCAAACAGATAAAGTCACAAATATAGAGGGTCCCCAATTCTTAGAACAGTGCTAACCTACATTGTTTCCATGGAACACCCAACCAAAACAAGTTAGGTGATTTTGGATCTCTTGCATCTGTTGATATATAAATATATTACTCCTTTGTTGTCATGTTACAAATCAAAGAAGTGCTGCTTTATGTCAATAAGTCTTTTGATTTATTAAATTTTTAAAAACAGGCATTTCTGACTGGTAAGGTTATAATTAAGCTATTTCTAAAAAAAATTCTCAGAAAATGTACTGCATCACAATTCATATTATTATTCTAAAATAGCTATTTGCATTCACACAGACTGTCCTGGTTTTACAGTTAAATGACATGTCGTATTAAGTTAAACAATCTTTCTGAATAAATGCTATTGAAATTAAAATTCATCAAATCCAATGTTGAATCCAGTTTTCTGCAGAACCTCAAACACTGGAAAATTATAGAGAAGTAAACTAGCAACGCAGTTCATTACCGGTAGCAGAGCCAATAACCTTACCTGTCTGTGTCAATGCTGTGGATGCAGACGGACAGAAAGTGATGGAGCGAGGACCCCCACCCGGAATATTTATCTCTTGCTCCCCTTTGTCCCTCCTCTCTGTCACAAGGAGACTTAAATAGAAACCCAAACACAGATACAAACATCATAAGAAGGAGGGGTCTTGGAATAACACAGATTGTGATGCTTGTGTTGTGTTGACTGATCATATTTGGATTCTTCCTCATAATAACATGTGTGATATGTTTGTGCCGGTACGGGAGAATTGTCGTTTTCATTTGCTTGACAATCTGTTATTCTCATGTACTCTGACTTTGTTCAGACATACTACATACATAGAAATGTTGAAGTTACATTGCTATATTATATATCTTTTTTCCAATGAGAAGCAAACTTCAAGCAACCTTCTGAAATTTTCTTTGGCTATTGAGAGTGATGTCTGTTGGATATGTGCCCCATCCCCCTTTGGACTGTTGGCCCCGTGCTCTGATTAGGATAATAGCTGCAGACAATGCTAAGCCATGGTTTTAATGCAGGAATGTAGTTTCCAGTTTACATTTGGCTGAGGCCTTCCAACTAAACATAGACAAATCGCAGCACCATGTGATGCTCCCACTCTTTGTTGCTCGCTTGCATGTGTGCGCAGAGGGAAATGAAAGCATGTCTGTCTGTGTGAACCTGCATCTGTGCTCATGTCGCAGATGCGATGACTTTGAATCCTGAAATGAATCCTTGTTTCCGGGTTGTGTTGAGATGTAGTTGTCCTCAGCTTGTGCAGAAGGGACGCAAACTTCCATCCAGTTGGAAATCTGCTCACAGTTGGACTTTGTCGTGACCCAGCAACGTTGATTTCAAAGTAGCCATGCTGCCAGACAGCTTTTCCCTCCTATTAAAGTATCCATATAACAAATTTTGGCCTAATCTGGGGCACTTCTCTGGCAGTCAATGGTCAAGTGTTGTGTAGGCCAGACGTATAACAAGCCAGACTCGTCATAGGTCAGATGTTGGTCATATGAAGTAGACCAGTGCCCGAGTTTCATCAGCCAACACCGTCATTCAAGACCGAATGTGGGCCATAAGACAACTGAGGATGTGGGCCACATTTGGAACAACAGTCATCGCTCCAAGGGAAGTTCAATCTCGAGAATATGAAGGATTTTCCCCAGGTTACTGGAGTGTGTTTGTGGTGGGTGAGAGACGTGTGGTCGTGGGGTTTTGGCGTCCCCAACCAAGAAGAAAACTTGATGTTCTTTGAAAGCTTTTTGTCCTATTAAAAACAATATTTATACAAAAACACGCTTGAATTTATCTTTTAAATTACTCTGACATAAGCACAAAGTGAGTGATCAAACTGTGTGCCATTTAAAACGTATAATCACAATATAACACTGGTTGAACAAGGCTGGGATTGTTGAAGATTTGCATTAAGATTTGATTGAGTGCCTTTTTAGATCGCACGCATCTGCGATTGCGAAAGTTTCCTTTCATTTTGTTGTGAACTAATTTGACTTATCTTCATGCCGTGGCTTGTAGCAGTTTCTAATCCCATAATCCAAAAATGACATGGTATTATTGCTGCCATGCACCAATCCTTAACTACAAATACAGTAAATGATTAAAACTGGGACACCTCCGTGGGAATTTACGTGCAGTAAATCAGCCTGTCTAGTGGAAATAATCTGTTATGATCTGCAAGAATTTGTACTGTAACAGAATCATCTTATTTCTCCACATTTTGTCGGATCATTCTGTAGTTGCAGGACTTAACGTCCCTGTTGCTGATTTATGACACAGAGATCCAGGCTGTTGGCTCATGGCAGCTGATTATAATTCCACAGTATATATGGCTGCAGGATTAACTCAGACTGTGTGTGTTTGCTGGACTGTCTCCAGGAAACTGAACACTGATGTATACAGATGCCAAAGGATTATGATTCAGTTTATGAACAGGGCTTCTTACTAACCTTTCCGCCACCAACTTTTATCATTTGGTTGCACCATTTTTTTCCTGGGATTTTACTTCACCCGAAGCAGCTGTGAGTCATGACATCACATCTCCCTTTTTATAGCATCAAATAACTAACCAGGAACACACTATGGGGAAACAAGAACACTTGAACATACGTTGGTGTGACAAACAATATTTAGGAAAAGATGAATAGACATGTCATTTTTGTTTTAATATTTTTTAATGGAAAGACACCCTGCAAAATGCTTTGGATAAAATAGGACATTAAGGCAACGTGTTAATGTGTTTCACATTTAAAGTTTCTTATATACAATGCATTATATTTTAATTTTATAAATTGTCATAAGATTTGTTTTTTAATAAAACACCTTTTGGAATTCAGTTAATCCTTTTCACCTAATTATTTACCTTTTCGATCAGGCCTCTCTGTTGCCATCTGGTGGCGGAAGAGGGAATAAGTTAAATCAGACTGCACGTTCGTGGAGACTTTTAGATCAAACATCATTGATCCATGAGAAGACGTGTACATGCTCAGAGATGAAACACACGCTGGTTCTACTTCTTCAGCATAAATCTGAATACATGAGAGCTCTCCAGCAGACTTCATGTTTTGAGTGTAATACTTTAATCTTTGCTTTTCAGACCTAGTTCGTTGGCGTGAGTCATATGTTCTCCACCGCAGCTGCCTGGCACTCCGGTTAGTGTGCCAACCCGTCGTCGCAGGCAGAGACGGGGCTGAACAATACGACTCTGTTGCCTCGCAGCCACAGTTGGCATTTTGTTCTGTTTGATTATTAGCAAACCAAATAGCACAAACATGCACATTGATTTCATCGGATCAAGAAACAATGAAAAGAGACAATTGTGTCGCCAAACGTCACTTTGTTTTCAACCGTTTCACTCATGTTTTGGTTGTAAGAGCGCATTATGCAGTAGGAGGGAATAGTTTGTGCCATAGATGCACGATATTTATTTTGTGTCGCAGTGATTGTGTGTTTTGTTTTCGAAGCAATATGTACACCATCTGACATGTGGCGTGTGCAGAGACCAGCTTGGTCTTGAGTGTAACTGAAACATGGTGTGAGCTGGGTTTTATCTGGAGGGTCAGTCATGAAATGGGTTGATCTTATTTTGCTGTTGCTCTGACCAATTCAGATGTTAATCATGCTCAACATTTGACATAATCAGCCCTGTAGTTACAGTCTCTGGATCACATGCAAACACAGTTAGAATTCTTCATGTTTTTTAGTGTTTAAGCTTGAAAACAATTCTGTGTCTATTGCATGAGCTGAATCTAGTAGGTTAAGAAAAGCTGTGTGTTGTGTTCTTATTTTGTTCCTCTTTGCTTGCGAGATAAACCAGATATCGACTGAAGGATGCTGGAAGCGATTATATCGGAGCACCACATTTCAGTCCTGGGTGGGTCGAATCTTCAGGCGCTACTGGGAATGAGCCAAAGCTCCTGCACCCTGACCGAACCCAAATCCCTTCGGACCGAAGTTCTTTGCATAGCAGCCTGCGAATCGCAATAGAACAAATGAGGAGAGAGAATAACGACGTATCATCAATTATTCATTTTTTTTCATCTAATAGATTCAGACTGATGGTCACAGGCAATCAGTCAAGCTCATCATTCGTATTGGCTTGCCCCAAATATATTGCATTTGCTTGTATGTTGACAGTAATAAATAACGATTTTGCCACATTTGTTCAGAAAGAATCTACAGACCTTTACAGTAGATCTCCCCGTCTCTATCAGCGAGCGTTGTGGACTCGAGTCCTTTGCCGCACTTAGCACAGCGAAAGCAGCTTTTATGCCACGACTGAGGAGAGAGGAAACACGTACAACTGAGGAATCAATACGCTGTAAAGCCTCTATTGCTTGTTTACCAAGATAACATAAGAGTTCTTCCTTACGTTTCCTCCCCCGATGACCTTCTCTGCAGCGTACACTGTTTTGCCACATCGCGGACACACTTCTGAGCCCCCGGCTTTCTGGGCAAACTTGGAGTCGTTGGGGTTATTTGTAGGGCGGTGTGGAGTTTGTCTGTCAAGAAAAACTGAGCTTTAATCAAGTCCGTAAGGTGAATTCAGTTCAGGTCCTTATGATAACAAACCTTCTCGGAAGACAAATCTTAGCAGATCCAATAGGATGCCATCGTTGAAGACTATTTCACGTGGGGTTTCACAAATTTGAAGTGTTTTTGGAGGAATCATATAATAATACTGTGAAAAACCTTCAGAGAAAACTACAAAAAAAATCCAGCTTAGGTGGAGACAAAATAAGACGACAGGAATCTCAAAATTTAATTGGGAGAAGAAGCTGTTGGGACACGTCTGTTCTTCTGCTAAGATCTTTCTCAATACATTTTTTATTTTGAGAAGGTTTCTATATATAAAGACATTTTGACTTACATTATCTTTTTGTTTGCATACATTGGCAGAAATGGGCGACAAATCTTCCTATAAACTTGTTCTTCCAGTGCCTGAAGAGTTTTTACAGGTTGTCTGTGCCTCAATGCTCATTAAGGTAAATTCCAACATTATAATGTTTTTTTATACAGGAAAAGTAGTTCAGTGTTTCTCACCCTTCTGGCTTGATTCCAAGTCCCTCCCCCGTGTCCATACTCAGAGTACCTGCCCCCCCTCCGAAGCCGTAGCCTTTTGGCCCATATTTCTTGCCATAGCAGGATTTGCAGTAGATCTCATCCACATGAACGGCCACCGTCGTGCTGTCCAAGTTCTTCTTACAGACCACTTCAAAAAGTAGGGAAGCAGAGACAATTCAATGTTTTCATATAGTAATATTCATGCAGAAAATACTGAAGATAAAACTGTTTAATAGCATTTGTTTGAATTATAAAAGGATCAATTAGGTAAAATTATAAATAGTGTATATAATAACCAGCAGTTACCAGCTCTTAACCCCCCTTCAGGTAAAATAAGAGAACCAGAAAATGAAAGTCTTTCTTGTCCTTTTCTATTTCAGCCCCAACAGGAAATATGACTTAACCTCAGAGATGCTGAGCAGTTACATTACATCATCCTAGGAATGACTGTACATTACAGGACATTCCACTGTAGTTAGCTGCGTCAGATGAATGCTCTGTGCTTGAGGGGGAGTGTGAGCACCTTCCTCTGCCATAAAAGGAACACCAAGCCTCTGTCACACATTTCTACTGGATCCAAATAAGGACTTGGATGTCAGAACTCAAACCTGTGGATGCTCAGTTTTTTTTCTCTCGTGATGCCAAATACTCTGCATTCCATCCCGGCACATTCAGAGCTGTTTATTTGGTCGGAGCCACTCGGCACATACAGTAGATTAACAGACGTTAAGTACTCACTGCACAGAAAACAGGATTTATGCCAACTCTTCCCTTCACACTGCACTTCCTCAGCGAAGTAGACAGTTTTCTGGCAGCAACCGCACTTGTTTCCTCCTCCGAAAGGCATTCTGTAAGCACAGAGGAGAGCGGCTTGTGTATGTCTTACATCCACCGCATTCAGATGAGTGTTGGGCAGAGTCCCTCTGCAACACCACAATACAACGATATACCTATAAAAGGAGAAACCCCAGTTTGCTGTGATACACTGATCTTTCCTTCCTTCTGGTTTCAGCCCACTAAGTTGGTGTCTGAAGTTCCTGCTGGCGCTGCTCATCCACTATAAACTCTCCCCTGGACTTTAAAAGACAACAGTGTCATGTAATGTTTGAGATCCACTCAGAATGTCAGTCATCTGTCGGATCGCCCTGGATAAACAGGAAACTCCCTGTATTTAATTTTGCTATCACACGTTAGCGATCCTGACCTCAGACCGCACAAGATTATTTCTAATTGCGGTGACTGAAACAATATTTGTAAGAGTCATGAATATAATCACCACGTTTAAATCATTTCAGCCTGACCCTCAAAAGGAAACAATTTACTTCAAAGCATTTTTCTGTTAAACTCTTCTCAGCATATTTGAAAGTCTTTTTCCTATCTGATCTCTTTCTTGCTGATGCTCGGGGGAACAGTTGATGATATCAGGATGTTGTCTTTCTTCTTACTTTGGCCTCTTAACTTTTAAGAAACCTTTTTGATTAAAAGTCACTTGGTTTGGCTTCAAATGTTGTTGCCTTCAGTGTGTTTGATACCTGATTCAGCCAAGTTCAACACAATAACCTCTGAAAAGCACCAGGAAAGTTAATTGCTCTTGTTGAAAGTGAGACATCCAATTACAAACATCTTGTCCCGCTGTAATTAGTTCATTAAACAGCTGTTGAAGATGACCCCCTACCTGCTCCGAGGTTAAAGGCTGCTCTTCTCTCCTGTCGTTTAGTGATACTGAGAGACGTCTGTGCTGAGAAGAGACACTGGTCCGATGAAGAGGAGCAGAGGGAGGCTGAGTGGACACCGAGCTGAACTGAGGGAGGAGTCGGGGAGGCAGTGAGGGAGATGAGGGAGGAGAAAGATGCTGTCATTACAGACTGATCCGGGAAGGTGGGTGAATGAAGGAGGAGGTGACATCACATGACTCCCTGTGGACGCACCAGCAACTAATCTATACAGATATGTAGATTTATGGTAACTGGACGTTACTTAAACTTTTCTAAATCTAAAGTTCTGGTACTTCATCATTGATGCATTGATAAGCCACATCCAGTTTTAATGTACCTGTTCTGTATCGGCTCTGGATCATCAGTGCACTTGATTTAACATGCAACAAGGTTAAAGTTAAAGGTGACTCTAACTTAATTTGTTTTAAGATAATTAGCACTACCTTTGGGATCAGAAAGTACTTTGACATGCACAATCACAAAGCCCCTTTTAAACAATTACTGTGTTGAAGTGGACTTTAATTATCAACCATGAAAACATCCAGTCTGACATCGTCAACTAAACTCTGATTCAGTTTGCATTGTTGAGTTTGTTTCCGAAAGAAAGGATGAAGAACAGAAACTGTAATTATGCTATATTTAATATATGACACATTAGTATATTTGAATATGGCCAGCTACGTAACGTCAGGGAGACGTTCAGATCATGTGTGTAATTTTGTATAAATATTTGTGGAGTGTTTGTAGAAATGTTCTGTGCTTGCAATGTTACAATGAGAAGTCTTATTCTTTGTTGTTTCACTGTTGCATCAGCGGTTTGCGGTGTCTTATAATTTGAAGTGCACTTGGGACTGGTGTTTGCACGACACAGTTCTCAAACTACTTTACGGGCATTGTTGGCATTTTGCTTGTGATATTGTCCAGTATGACATTCAACAACAGTGCATGTAGACGCTTTACTGTCACGTTAGCTTTCCATTACAAAGGACGGATTAGCGGTCAGCGCTCTTCACCACAAAGAGACACTTTCATGTTGTCTGAAGAATTTATATATTTTGTTGTCTTTCAGTGGAAACACGTGAACGCAGGCTGACCCAGCTGTAAGGAGGATCGGATGAGACTGCAGGCGTTACAAGGAGAGAAGTGATCTCCATCAGAGGGTGATGCTGCTCGGTCCGCTTGCCTCCTCTCTCCAACCACTCCAGGCTCTTCACCATCATAGGAGGAGACAATGATGAACTCTAGAAGCCTATTTATAGCCAGCGACTGGCCAACACTACCCCTCTGTTTCTGCTGTGTGGACATCCGCTGTGGCTATTCTGTGCTCATGTGATCCTGATCCTGACAGTGGGGGGAGAGGGAGGCAGAGCGGGGAGGAGAGGAGTGACGGACTCAATGGATTAATCCAGAGGAAGAGCAGAGGATAAGAGGGAACGCAGCATAAGAGGAAGAGACGGGGCTGGGCTGTGGTCCATGCATCAGCGTACGGAGGAGTGCTGATGGCTCATGGAGGAATTCAGTCTCTCTGCATCTGACTTGACTTGAAGCCAGGAATCCCTGCCCCGGTAATGATCTCCTCTTTGGCAACATTTCTCACTGAAGCTCTGCCAAGTTGTCAGGTGAGCGAGGAAGAGCGGGAAGAGGTGAGTAGACTTCATGTGGAGAGTGTGTTTGCATAGCAACGAGCCGGTTGCACTGTTAGTGTGTTAAGTCGTGTGCACACTAGTGTTTGGTGTTCTTGTGCTTGTGGGTTCCAGTGTGATTTTTAAATGGCTGTTTGAGGGTTAAGACTTTGTTGGGGTTGTAATTTGGTTCTTGTAGTTAAGTATGGGGTGAATGCCAGCGATGGGTCCCCCACGAGGATAGTGACTCCTACTCTGTGCTTGTTAACTAAATTTAAACATCAATAGTGACTTAAACACAACATTTAATGCTTAAACTAAATGCTTGTTTTATACACTGCTCAGTAATTACATCCGCCTCAAAACAGTGCGTTTGTTTTTTATTACGAATAACTGACGCGCCAGGTCCGTCTACAAGATAACAAGCAACCTTTTATCAGGCCTGTTTTCTGATTTCAGATCAGATTGATTTGACACAGCATCAGTCAACTGTCTGGCCCAAGTTGAAAGTTGTCAGAAGGGGGATACAACTCAGATCTTCTCCTCTTCATCAGTGTGTTTTCTGGGACACTTTGTGTGTCCTTATAATTCCAATAACACACTCTACTAACTTATTTAGTATGACTGTGGCTTAGATAATTCACAAATAGTAAAAGGTTATCTACAATTTTAAGGTGACCCAAAAGAACAATTTCAGATTTTTGCACTCAGTTGGAGTCACGTTCTGAGGTTCCCATCTTTTCATGGGCAGATGGGATTAGGATATGAACATAAAAATCCTTGTTCATTCAAGAAATACCATTCAGACATTTCAGAGGGGAAATGATTTAATTCTGTGGGCGACAGATGGAGTTTGGCAGGAGGTCAGTGCAGGACTAGTCTGATTGAAGAAGCAGCAGTTTGGTGATGTACTCCGTTCACCGTTCACGAGTTCACCGTGCTTTAAGCCTGCTGCTCTTCAGCACGCAGTGTGGCCATACTGAGAGCTGCAGTTTCATAAATTAGTCAGCAGAGGTCACATATGGGCTGAGATCACTTGGAGTGATTGTGGAGACACACCCTGATTTCTGTCTCTAGCTGTCTTCCAGTGCTGTAAATCCAGCTGATGCAAGACATGACGAGGTTTATTAACTGAGGCAGGAGCATCGGCGGATGAAGTGCATGATTAATATTCAGTGAAAGGGGGGGGAAAGATGAAGGACTTCGCTATCAGTTCAGTTCAGTTCTCTATACCCTCCCGTACCTGCTGTCCAAACTACTGATTCTTTATCTTTTCAACTTTTAATTAAGCCGTGATTATGTTCTGCTCCTTGCGAGGAATCCAATACTGTAGATAGCACTTCGTACGTCTCAAGGTCAGACAGCATGTGCGTATGTGTCCTCATGTTAATTTCACATTTTCTCAGTAACTCTACGTCCAGTCTGTCCGTATCTTTGACTGTAATCCTGATTTATCTCCCGTCTGTGACTCACAACAGAGGATTTGGCGTTCTCATTTCCAAACCGCCTCAGTCTATAATCTCTCCTCAACTTTGGTTGCCCTGCAGGGCAGAGAGCCTAAACTTCAAGGAAAGGCAATTTGAGCAAAAGTGCAAGAGGGAAAATGAAATAACCCCGCCATCACACCACACCACCCGTCGCCTTGCACTTTCACACCAGTGTGCGTGTTGTTTCATGGCTCCCGGCGCACGCCAAATATGGTTGCTGTTTTTTTTTTAGCACCGCATGTCCTTGGCATGCACACATTCTCACCTTGCACGTTGATAATGTTAGACATTTCCTAACATTTGGTTTCAAAACACACAGCTTGGGGTGATTCTCCAACAGTGTGTAATCCCCACCTCAAGGATTGTATGGTAAAAAGTGTGTGTGTGCGTGTGTGTGAACCCATGTTGTGACAATATCATTACTTCTGTCATTTAGTTCCTGAGCTGACACCTCTGAGTCAGCTTCCTCTGGCCCAGATTCCCACTGATGGTCGTGCCGAGGGAGCCCGTGCCCCGTAGCCAGCCAACTACAAACATGCTGTGACAATTCAAATCAGTCCGGTCCACTGGCTCTGGCTGTGACTCAGGATGTTGAGCGCCAGGCAGCAAAGATGCAGACGCAACCCGCCAAGCTGAGCTGTGACAGATAGAGAACAAGAGAGGCAAGAAAGTGCAGATGATCAGGCAATTTTTAAGAGTTTTTACCTGGTATGTGGCCCAGTTTTAGCTCATCAGTTCGGCGCAGAGAGACTCAGACTGAGTCCATTTGCAAGTCAGAGGGAGAAGCTGACGGTTAGTCAGATCCACAGGCACCAACTGCAGCAGAGGATCTGTCTGGAGTATTGTTATGCAAGCAGGAGGGGAGCAGTCCCACTTTGATTCAGACAGCGGGCGGTGGATGGGATGCTTCGGTCCTCGATGCTGGCTGAGCTGGAGGATGCTCAGGGTGTTTGCTGCCCAATCTTTGAATTAGCATATCGCAGTGTATTCTAGCTCGGAGCAGCGTCTCTGCAGATGTATGCTCATAAAAGAGATGAACTAAAGGACACTCGTATCACCCAGGCACCGGGATGTTCTGAGGTTCTACTTGTCACCATCTCACTAAGTTTTGTCAGCCTCAATTTAGGTAAGTCTGAGTCCTTTACTGGCTGTATTATACTTTAACTGTTGTAAGAGGATTACAGACTCCTCATGCCAGCTACATTTTCAATTCAACTGAATGTTAAATCATTTATTGATCAGCACTGTCCATTCCCTCCTATGACCTTGTTGTCCAACATTTGTGTTGGTGTTTGTTGAGCATGTGATCAGTTAACCCGTGGTTTACTTCACGATATCTAAGTCATGTCATGTGTGCAAAAGAAGGAAACAGGACACAGTCAGGCTGCTCAACTAATTCCTGCAGAGACTTTGTGGCCCCATGCTGGACTTTTATTGTGCTTCCCCTGATGGGGAGTCATGTGCCCAGTAATGGTCTGGGATGTTTGCTGACTCATACCAGCGCGAAGCTACGGATGCATCAGGCTTATCACTTATGTGATACGGTAGACTGTGATCATTCATGCATCGCTGTTTGATGTCCTCATCAAAGACTGAATCAACACAAGCTGCTCATTCAAGGCTGGAAGAAATTGGTGAGAGCAAAGTTTGTATTTCTCATTTTCTGAGACGGCTGTTTGGACACTTTGGGAAGCAAACAAAAGCTTACAGTACGAAATGCTAACTTGCATTCGCATGGAATGTTTTGGCATCTTAGAGCTCATTGTGTTTGCTTCCTGTCCCACTAAATTGGTTCGGCCTCACTGCCCTCGTTGGTTAATTTCAAGCTAAAGCCGGCAGCTGGTTTCAGTTACAAAGCCCCCCGATAAACCCACTGCACCGCACACAGTATTAAACAACAGGCGAAGTTAGTGATTTGCATGTAGCCAGGACTTGTAAACTATTACAGCAGTAAAAGGAGGATCAGAGACGGCCAGAAATATGACTTAAATTTAATTCTGATACTATGTTCATCGCTACAACTGAGAAACGTGACAGCGTTCTGCTTATAGCTCGGTCCGCTGACCCCCCAGGGGTAAAAAAAAAATGTGTTCCAATTCTTTTCAATGGGTCTTTGGTAGGAACACAAGAAAAACCGGGTCGTACTTCGTGAGAGCTTTTTATTTGTTGTGCCCAAATTTCACTGCCTGCCCTAAATCTGCTCCCTTTTTTTACATGAGCAGTGAGAAGCAGACAATCACAAATAGGGGGGGTGGGGGGTGTAGATGTGCTGGTAAAAAATAACAAGCTCAAAAATACAGCAGCATTCGGATACACTTTAACGATTAAAGCCAGCGCTTCCATACGCAGCGTCAATCGGTTGGAGTGGCCAGAGGAGACGAGATCTTCCAACGTTAATGCCGACCATGATGACGACGGCGTCAGTGGCCCTGCTGTTGTTGCGGTCAAGCCAAAAAGACACGAGAATGATGGGCCGTTCTTTTGAAAGACTCTCAGAAAGGAGTGGAGACATGAGCGCTGGCTCACTTCAAAGACCCATAATTCCCTTAACGAGGTGAAATCTGCTGAAGCAGCACTTTAAAAAGAGGGAAACAAACTTGGATCAAATTTCAGTTTTGTCTAAATAACCATAAAAGAACCTTGACTACATCAAACGCTTCCTAAAATCAGATGAAAGGATTCAATTCTTCTGGTCGGTACTATAAAATTCTAAAAGTTCAATACCTTTGCATGCAATACAGCACAGAATATAAAATGATACAGTAATTCTATCTACACAGAGAGTGAATACCACGACTGTTGGCTAATGTCATTGGCAATAAAACAGATCTATCGTGCACGCAACTTGCTCCTCATTCGAACTTAACTAGCCTCAATGTCACCCTAGATTATAGGATGTCAGAAAGTGTCCTGTGGTAAAGACATCAGCTATTGCAGCAGTCAAAAAAAAAATGTGGCTCAGGGCATATTTTTTGTCTCTTCACGGCAGCCTTCATCGTGTCCAAAGCACTTTAACAGCCTCTGCATACGTAAAGCACAAGCTTTGCAGCAAAAGCTTTGTGGTCCCACTGAGCTGATGCTGCCAAAGTGCTCAATAAATCCATTAAATAACACGTATCATCAAAATGATTATGATAATTTTAATATTTTGACGCCTGCTTTGCACACGATGGGATGTTCTTTGTCACGGGGGGGGCGTCGTGTTCAAAGGGCGATTTTTGTTCCCTCTTAAATGCCACGTCTCAGTGTGTCCTGAATCCAACTGTCCGTGTGTGTGCGTGTGCATGTGTGTGGTTTAACTGATTTAGAATATCTAGCCCACAGACACGCTCCAGTGGCAGACACACGGTCCACCTTGGATAAACTGAAATGACGTGCGCCGGCCTCAGAGAGCTGAATACATATTTGATACAGCTGTTATACAATTCGGTTGAGAATAGAGCTTTGTCAGAGATAAGACACAGAACGCAGCGTGAGGTGAGGATGTTTCCTCCCATACGGTGCCGAGGTGCAGGTCCTGCGTCATTTTTGTTTTTGATGCAGAGTTTGTGATGGCTGGCAGAGACAAACAAACTAATTATCTTGACCCGAATAAGTCAAAGTCGGAGTGCATAATAATTGAATCAAGACATGTTTATGTAGACATTGAAGTGTCATCTTTTAGAGCCACTTGTACAAATTTTTCCGTAAGTCTATAATTGATGTAAAGCTAAGTACAAGCAGCTCTAGTTGCAGTCTGCATGAAGGGGCACAGTTGGAGGTTTACATTTAACATGGCCAAAGTTTCCCCAATAACGAGGTAGAGCTCAGGCATCAAACTGCTCTGAATACTCGGTTTCCAGGTTTTTTCTTCTACTTTCTCGTAAATCAACTTGTCACAAATGTCTTTATACGGTCATCTACTCCAGACACAGCATGCCGACGAAGCACATGGAGGCTGCCCCTCGGCAGGCTTCCAGAAGTTGGGCAATCTGAAGACGAGGAAGGAGGGGGTCTTAAAGTTACAGCATGGTTAGGGTACGGGCTGCATAAAGAGACAGCGTAAGAAAGATAAGGAAAAAAGAAATTATTTTTTAAGTGAGAAACATAGATACTCAGAGATACTCAGGTGAAGGCCCTGAATAAAAACACAGAGCAGTGAGCATAACAGGTCCTCCTTAAAATGTATTAAAAAAATCTGTCTTTGTTAATTTTATTAAAGTTATTAATCCTGGAGATCACCTGTTTCATCAACAACTTCACTTGGACTTTGGAAAACTTCAGTTTTATGTCTCCAGGGTCACAATCTTTCTGTCACGATGAACATCTTTTCAGTTGTGACATGTTGCAGCCGCCACGTCAGTCCAGAGAAATTAAATTTCAGTGCAGCTTCCCCTCCAGTGATCAAACGCTGAGTCAAACCAGACGATGGATGGAAGGACAACATGATGGTAATAACACTGTGGACACACACTGAGAGACACCGTCTATATTTGAATGCTTTCATGCATGTCATTGAGCCTTCGGGGTGTGACAGTCAAGATTCCACCTTGGTGGTGATGTTAAATTTAGCCCAACATCTGGTGGTCATAGTGGAGACCCTCTGCTGGTGGGACTAAATTTCTAGGAGACAAACAAGACGTGGACAGTGTGCGCATTGTGTGACAAAATATTTTATTAATAGACTCGATATTAAAACAATTTAACGTGTTTCTCTCTTCTCTGTTATTTCCAAAGTGTTGTTGGTCATTGTTCGGGTCATTGGCTGCTGCTTTGGCCACATTGACGTTGCGTTCAGGGACATGCTGTAAATTCATGCTTTCAAGTGGCAGAAGAAGAATTACCTTGTTCAGCCATCTTTGGACCAATTCCAATAATTATTTTCGCTATTGGTAATTCACACCCAAAAAGAGGAGGAATACCAAAATCCTTCATTAAGTAAATGCTACATGAATGCGGACATGTATTTTCCGCCTAACACGACAGCACATGTATGTCTGTGTTTGGTGTGACGTAGGCAACACCGACAGATGGAACGGGTCATAACTTCAGTTGGTCAGTTTTGCTTCTGTGGTGTTAAAGACCAAGCTCAGTGGTGCCACTGAGAGCCATATGCATGCAGGTTTTCACTCCAACCTAATTGATTCTCCACTTCCTGCTTAAAAAAAAAGTGTGTTAATACCACAATTAACTGCTGTAGTTTGAATACGAATGGCAACTTGTTACTTGTCTCCTCATTAGGGGAACAAAAGAAGATATTCATACAAACTGTAGCGCCTGGCAGAGAATGATATTTTCCATTTTTCTCCCCCTTAAGAAAAGAGAAGCCCTGTTGTTTACTCTGTTATTCACCACCACCCCCACACTGTGTCAGCTCTGGTGACAAGCTGACAGTGGTGACAGCTTTCAGGATGGAGAGATACTCAATGGGCCGTGCACTAACTGTAGATCTGACATTTTCGTTTTGTTTGGACATACAGGCGGAGTGTGCGAGGCTATTTGTGTTAACATGCCGCTCTCGTTGGTGTTGGTGTGAAAACCGGCCAAGAATCAATGCTGTGTCCTCGCATGCCACTAAGTGCAGAAAATAAAATGTGTGTATGAAATATGGCGTTAGAAATGTTTTCAAACAGCAGCAGTTTGTACAGCTCATCTTTAACATACTTTAACATTCAACAAAATGAAGGTCTGATATTCAATATGTTTAATTTACTTTCATTACCTTCGTCAAGGAGGTTATGTTTCTTTTTGTGAGGATTTTCTGCTGCCCCTGATAAAGGTTTGGGTCTTTGTCCTTTGCAGAGGTCTTCACTCTTAGTTAATGAACTGATTCATTTGTACTATTCAAGATTTTGTTTCTGCATAGTTTAGCAAGATTTAGCTCTATTTCTAAAAGCTACCTGATTCTCCTTCCTCTACAAATGACCTCATTTTTAGTTCATACTGACAACTGCCCACACTTCTACTCAATACTTGTGCTGCAGTATGCTGTGCAATTTGCCTTTATATTCCTACATGAGCCCCGGCTCGCTTCAGACAACTGTGTCAGTTGCATAACTGCAGCAGCGCTGCAGAGGCAGGTTGCTTCAGTGTGCATACGGGATTTTAGAATTGCAACATCCTGCAATGATGATGCCTTTTTCTGATCCTTGTGGGAAAATGTCTAATTTAGTTTCACGCTGATGATAAATAATTCACGTCAGAGCAGCAATGAATCCTGGGATATCGTAGGTGAAAAGTCCTCATTGACCTCTTTCAGCTGTAAGCCTGCAAACTCTGCAGATTTAAATGGTTCATTTTTAATGTAAATGGAAATTCATGAGTAAAAGTGGTGTCTTTAATAAGACTTTTTCCAGAAACAAGAAATTGAGCTCTTTTATGTCCGTGTTTCTTCAAAAGCAAACTGTCACTGAGCTCTGCAGTCACTGCAGAGTTTAACTAGTGTATGTATGTAAGCAAGCTTGAAATCTAAGCTGAGCTTTTACATACAATTGACAAGATACAGTTAGTAAGAACAAGGGTGTGCCGCAGGGCTCTGTTTAAAGACCACTTTTATTCACAATATAATGGGATGTTATACATGAAGTAGAAGAAACACTGAGAAACAGCACAATTCACCTGTATGCAGGTGACGCTGTTCTCTATACAACAAAAACATTCATTCTAATTTCACTACTGTAGAACAAAACTTGACCTGAAATTACTCCTCAACTAAGTGAAATAGATGTTTTCTATCTTCATCAACTTCAAAACTGGACAATTATGCGTTGCATTGGTCTTTTACAGAAATGCATTTCTTACCCAAACTTTTTATTTGTCTTGGACTATGATGACACAATTTGCATGCACTCTCCTGCCTATACCCTTAAATCTCTCGATGAAGTGTATATCTCTTAGATTTATAAATGGTGATGGACCCTTCAACATAACACAAAATCTAGTTCTATCGGGGCTACATTAGAATCAACGGCTAGGTCTACAAATTCATGCGATAATGACTTGGACCGACCTGAATAATAGATTTTATATTAGATTTAAATAAATAAAAAAACAAGTTTTCAACTACTTTTTTGTTAGAGTAACCCTCTGTAGCTGGAGGGGGAAGTGCACAAAGCTGCAAACACAATGTGCAGCTTTTAGCGGTCCAACACAATAGCAACACAACCTTTGGATTGGTGACACCTTAGAGACTGCCTTTAGCCAAATGTAAGAGGAGCTGCATTAGACCTCTGTCTACTTCCATCTCTGTCTGTTCGTGTGAACGTATCTGTGTTTTTCTGCGTGTGACCTTCGTCCCTGATTTGCCTCCGACAGGATTCCTCTCTGACAGAGCGAGGCCTCAGGAGGGAGTGGTGAAAATCAGGAAATCTGGGACTTGGTGCTATATATAAAAATTAGATCAGGGCTTTTGTAAAACTAGATGGTACAACGGTCTTGACAAAATTGAATTATGTAGATAGCGATGCACTCGTTCAACTCTATTATCTGTTGGAGGAGGTGATTTGTGCTGCAAAAGGCCTCGGTTGAGCTCAACTTCAAGCGAGGGGAAGAATTCCCCGTATTTACGAGAGGACACATCACAAGAGGACATCTGGCAGAGTATAAAACATTAACAAAAGCCATAATAAACTATACGCCAATGGAATGATGATGACTGACTGATGTGAAGGGCTGTTCAGATGTATTTAAGGACAGTCATTTTCGGTTCTCCCGAACGTGGGTTGAGAGCATTCAGGAAATGGACTCTTCTAATGTCATATGAGTGTATTATCAGACCCTTTGGCACTGGGGTTTGGAGGCTCCAGCGGAGTAAAGTGATCCCGTTGTTGGTTTGCACAAGTATCTTTAGTCTGGCTCGCGGGCTGATTATAGGTTTGCAGTACTGCAGCAGTTTTAGCTCCTTGTAGCGCTTTGAGGATGGCATGCTGAAAGACTGGCATGCTCTAAAGGAGCTTAAAGTCCCATTCAAACAGAAACACGAGCCCCGGGGGGAAAAAACAAAGCTTGATGTCACCAGAGAAAAATCTAAATATGAGTCACCAATAAGTGTTCATACTAGGCGCCTGTGTGTGTGTGATCTTACAGCAGCAAAATAGAGTGTTTGAAGCTGTGCGGCATAATGAAAATGTACTTTCCCTTCAGCTTCTTCACCATCTTCTTGTCGTCCTCCATTGATTTGCTCCTCTCACATTAAAGCAGCACGTGGGTCTAAATTGTATTACTGTACGCTGCATCACTCTGTTAAGTGTAGCTCATGCCTGTGGAGAGCAAGTTCGTCTGCACCTCACCGCATTATTGTCTCCTCACGGTCTCGGCCGATGATGAATGACGGACATTTGTTTTTCATTCAGGTAAGACGAAACAGCCTCGACTCTTTGAGCAAGAGATTCTTCATATACTTTATGTACTCCTCAGAAAAAAATGATATTTATCTGACTTTCATTTCTCCCTGTTTAAGATGTTTTTCTTGCACTTGCTTGTTTTTTTTTTTTATGAACTAATTTGTGTGTATTTATGTGTGTGCGACTGTCAAGTGCATGAGGATGTTTTAACTCGGTGGACCGTTAAAATCTAACTTCCCATCATGAATAAAACATGTGCAGAGATATATTTTGGTGATGAGGGGCATGCACGGACAGAGATTATAGTTATCAGCATATCATTTGGAAAGTTATTCAAAATGATTCAAGATACTAAAAAAACAGGCATGTCAAGATGATATATTTCAACTTTTGTTAAAGGGACTTTATTATCTGAACAGGAAGGAATTTCTCTCTTATAGAAGCACACATGCAGAAAGTGTTACCATAAAATCAATTTCCAGACACTGACTATAGCTGCTGGCTTCATCTGTTATAGTAGGCACTCGTTATCATTCAGACAGTAGAAATAAGTCTGAACAACATTGGCAGTACGTGTGCACACATGCATGTTAAATTGAAGAC
>CAAKHC010016241.1:17908-28630 GCA_901007825.1 Macroramphosus scolopax | reverse complement strand
GTGGTGTTTTGGTGGGGGGGGGGGGGGGGGGGGGGGGGGGGGTGATGAAGCCCCCACCATTGTATCTTTGGAAAAGAGGTGCTGTCTGCAGGCCCTTGCGAAGCCAGGCGGCGCTGGCAGAGCCTGAAAGGATCCTGTTCTTCTTCTGCGCGTGCCAAGTGGTGTCAGCGTGCCACTGGCCTTCACAGCATGTCTCACTGGAGGTTGCGGGTGGAGGACCGTGAATACATTAGGCAAAGCTGTTCAAACATATGGCCTCTTTTTAGAGGCCGTTTAATGTTAAACGCATTTTGATTGAAATCAATTAATATTAATAAATGTTCATTAATATGTATTTATTTATTGCCTGGGGGGCTGCGGGTGCACCTCAGCAGCGAAGAGTCACTTGCTGAATTGGCATCCAACTTTAGATTTTGAAGTGAACGACTGTGAAGCGGTGTCCTCCGACCTTTAGATGTTTTTGATGTGTAGTTGATACGTGACCGTGTAATGCTCCTTCCCACACAAACCATCTTCTCCCCCTTTCCTCTGTTCCGCTCAATTAAATTCACATTCAGTCAGTAAGTGTGTGGTTAGAAACATTCTCTCTCTGAGGCAGACGCCCTGGAATGCACAGCTGCTTTGTAAAGTATATTTCTTGAAATTAAAGCTCTACTTAGTCGTCCCAGTATGTCTTCATTTTAACTTGTACATAACATTTACAGTATATTTCGGTTTTTTTTGGTGCTAACTCGGAGGTCCACTTTCATTCCAGAGCAAACAACATAGTTCTGGGAATGTTGGATGCTTTTGTGCCTCTGATATAACACAAATAACTCCATTTATTTTGCCGCACCACCCTTAACTTGTGTTGGTAGTGGGAGTTCTGTTTGCTGAGCTAACCTACATCCTGCACAGTTTTTGCAGGATGCAGGATTTTCTCTCCAAAGCCGCCTCATATGTCATATGTTGTTTCCTTTCCAGAGCCGAGTCCAGTGATTCTCACCAGCTATGAGCGGCGGAGTGAACTTCAAAGTCATATCTCAGACCCAGAGTGACGCAGGTGTCAGCTCCAGTTTGCCTTTACCCCAGAGCATGATGCCCCTCTCCAAGATGGATCCCAAACAGCAGTACAGCGGCCTCGCCCATCCTACTGCGGAGTATCAGCATGCTACCAGACGACAGCCTTCCTACTCCTCGTCCTCGGTCTCTTCAGGTCCTACAGAGCTGCTGAGAGGAGCAGCTTTCAAACACCTATCAAATACGAGCTTATATTCTCAGAGGTGCCCAGCCGCCACAGAACGAACCGATGGAACGTGCTCGGCGTACAGCAGCCCTCGAGTACCGAAGAAGGTCGTCCCTCGCTCTAAAGACACACTGGATCTCCGCGCAAGCACTCTGACCCAGAAGGCTTTACGAGATCTTCAGCTAAGAAGAAACACCAACAAGAACTGGACCTTTGGCAAATATCGTCTGAGGAGTGTCGACAACGCAGGTGACGAGGAAGCAAACGTCCGGTCAGGCCGAGGGAAAGAACATCACCTCTATACTAAAGGTGCAAATGGGAATGACATATCAGGGACTCCCTCATCTGTGATGGGCAACTTCCAAAAAGACGTGAGGAACATCTCCAACCAGGGAGCTTCGGAAGGAAGGGCGTCCAGTAACAACCCTCAGTATCAGCCCTTCAACATGCCACGCAGAGGGAGCGAACCAGGGAGGGTGAACATGGCCACTGTCGCCCCCTTCAGGTTCAGGTGAGGGCAGAGTTTCCCCTTTTAGGGAACAACAGTGTCATTAATCATCATCTGTGGTAATGTTTTAAACATGTTACTTGTGCTTATTTTTAATGCAGGTTTCAGGTCCAAGAGGTCACAGATGCCACCCTGGATGATCTGAGTGACTGTTCGTCTGACTCCATGGAGGTCTGCTGTGATGATCTAGGTGAGTCTGTCTGAATCCCACAGCTGATGCTTTGTACTATTAGTTTGCCATCTGGAGATCTGGACCAACTGAAGGGGTCATAAAAACATATTTTTAGACTTTTCTCTCTAAAATGTGGTGCTTTTTTTCTGAAATATGACGATCACGGCAATTTCGCATGTTATGCTCCTTCCTTTGTTTGCCATCATGCTCCTTCTCTCATATCCTGCCACGTCTCTCCTGTCGGTTAGAATGACCTCAAAAAGTATTGCTCACTTGTTTGACATATGCAAGTTGAGAAGGGTCATGAGAGTCATCGAATAGCGCCGCTTTGTCACGGTGTGTATTTTAATCCCGACTGGAATCTTACCGTTTTGCCTAAATCAAGTATTCATACTTTATGAAATATAACCGTTACATATAGCGTGTCTTTGTAAGCGTTTATGGTCATGAGCAGTATTCACTCATTGCAAATGAGAAACTTGAGAATGCGAAAGGGAATTGAACACCAGTCTCCCGCTGCGAAGGGAATGTTTGTTTGACCCCTCCAACATCCCAAACGGCCTCCCTATGTGGAGTTTTTTCAAAAGCCGAGTGGGTCTTACTTCAATATTAGTTATTTGAAATCCCATGTCAAAGGTCACCTCTTGTTTCTTTGTAAGACACAAGGGGGTTAGAAAGCATTTGACGTCAAACGACCAGAATGTGTCGGGGTCACATATCAAATCAAAGGAAGCCACATGCACTAAGAAGTTTGCAACCTCCGTTCTGAGTCTATCAATGTAACGAAACAGCAGCAGGAACAAAAGCTGATAACTCAAGATGTTAAACTTAAAGAGCAGGCAGTACATAAAGTTTATAACTTTGTGTTTGACTTACGACTGAATTGGACTTCTGTTCTTCTAGAAGTCCTGTCCCAGCATTACGTCAGAACAGACGTCTTGAAAACAATCTTTTTCACAAAATTCCATCAGCTCGGAACTCTTTCCCAGTTGATTTGTAATGCATCCTGTAATGTTGACACTGGACTCTGGTCAGCATTGCAGTTGTTCCCACCAGAACCGCTGCCAACTTCATTCTGCTGTATACGTCCCACCTGTTATATACATCAGGACCACTCTCTCCTCCTTCTGTGTTTATGTGTGAGAAAACAAAGATTCTTGGCCGAGGACTCGTCCCT
The DNA here is from genome assembly GCA_901007825.1 of Macroramphosus scolopax. Taxonomy (NCBI): domain Eukaryota; kingdom Metazoa; phylum Chordata; class Actinopteri; order Syngnathiformes; family Centriscidae; genus Macroramphosus; species Macroramphosus scolopax. Next base: position 25,548 of record CAAKHC010016241.1, on the reverse strand, counting down.
CAAGTCAAACAACACCGTTTACTAAGTGCTGTTTTTTTAAAATGTTTTTGTGTCTCTCGTGTGCCATTCAGATTAATTTGCGTCAGTGTTGCATGAATCATTAGTAGCGTAATGTGGTGTGTTTGTTGTGGTGCCCACAGCAACCCTGTGCCTCACACTGTCCTGTTGCATAGGGACGGACATACAAACATATTTTTTGGTCCATATTTCTTAATTTTAGGGGAACTCAGTGTATCCCTGCTGAGTGATGGGCAGTATACAAATACAATTACAACATCTGGATCATTCATCACTGTCGGAGAACAGTCTGTTTATTTGGGCACGGTGGCACAAAAACGATAGCATCAGTACGCTAATGCTATGCTAATTAGCTTCAAATGTCAATTACTGGGACAACTTGGTGTTTAAGAGGATTGTACCCACTACTGTTGAGTATGTGGTCTGTCTGCCTTGCCAAGAAGGCAACCAAGTGTTCCTGGGGGTTGTATGTTTTACACCCCACAGTCGCCAGTTTGAGACCGGGGTCGGGGTGCCTCGTCTCTACCTTCACTATATATGGTGTCAGAAGTGTGATGGCTTGAAGTGAAGACGATGGAGGCGTGCCCAGTGTGAGGGACCCCCAGGATTGATCGACCCCAGGATAGATGGAAAGATCCCATCCTTGGATGGGTGAAGTAATGTTGGGGGATATGTGAATGACGCATGGGTGTGTTACCCTCAGAGTGGGGGCGGTGTGTCAGAGTGACATCACCATGATTGAGTATTTGCTCTGGCAGGATAATAATGAGCCTGGCTTTTGTTCTTGTTCCACATCCCCTTGATAATCTCTGTCATACACTTGTACTTTTCTAAGTGCACGTTGAACTCCATTCATTGACAGCAAAGTGTGTTTGGTGTGTCGGTGGCACCTGTATTCTGGATCAGGCATGAGCAGTGCCGGAGCGAAATTTGAACGAGAGACAAGGCGCATTACAGCCACATCATCTTAATGTACTGTGAAGGATGCTTGTCAAATTCTTCTTCACTTGCATGTTGTTGATTTTTCTTGATTTCTTCCTCAATAAAACAAAAGCCTCTAATTTCAATTAGTGTGTGTAAACACGATATTTATGTATTCGATCACCCAACATGTGTTGAATTTAGAAAATGACCTCACATAATGGCTGTTATAGAACTCTCTAAGTGGCTTCTTAATTATCTTAATGACTGCGAGGGATTCGGAGTGTTCAGCCAGCCTCCTCTGGGAGAGACGAGGCCCGGGACTGAGTGGTCCTCAGCGGGCGGGTGGACAGATGCAGAGATTGAGTGGTTTGATGGAAGGATCAGCTTTCACGTCCTGTCTGGGAGTTCTTCTGGTGCCGACTGGGACAGAGCTGAGGGATGCTGGAATTCTGTTTTTCTGACTGCAGCACAGAGATGTGTCTTTGTAAACTGTCATCTGGCTTCAACGGCAAGTTCGCCAGGAGATGAAATATGAGGTTGTTGATGATTCCATTAAACAGAAACATCTGCAGCAATGCTAAGTCAGGATATCTGGTGAGAAATAGAATGTTAGAGGGACTACGCTTCAGAAATACTGAGAAATGTCTGCTCTGATTAACACAAGACAGCAAGTTAACTCTGAATACCTTAAATCGACTGTTGCTGATCATGATGAGACGGGCTGCAAGAACTGCTCACATTCCAGCAGGCCCAGTGAATCGGTTGGATATCTGTCTAGAAGCTTTCTTGCAGAACTAATCATCACATGACCTCATGCACACACACACAAGCTTCGCATGTGCCTTTTAACACATGTTCTCCAAATCCATTGCATCACCATGAGAGCTAATAGAGCAGCTGAGCAAACCCCAAAATATGACACATGTAGCACAGGGAAACGTTTAACAGACAGCTGTGTAACCGTCTTTAAAGCGCACATACACACTAAATCAGATGGCCAGTCGGAGAGCGAGAATCAGACCCAGATGTGACAGTAAACCTAATGAAAGACGCAGCTCCACCCTCGTCTCTTTCTGAGGGTTGACGGCGGTTGAAAGTGGCTGCAAAATGAGCACAACGCTGAAATCTGAAATTGCTGACGACAAGATTTAGTGACGAGCATGAGTGACTTTGTACGGCTGTTCTCTCAGTGGGGGGTGTGCAGAGACTTCATGATCTGTTTCTGTACCTGTTCACACTTTTCATTTCTAACTTACTTCTTTGAAACATGTCTGCACGCCTCTAAAAAAAACTGCTAAGCTTCACTTTTATGAACAGAGGCTTCAGGAATTTGAAAGAAGTCCAGCAGCTTGTCTCACCAACTCCCACAACGCAGAGCAAGTTCCCCTGATCTCAGTCGGGTTGGTTGTTGATGTAAAAACCTGGCAATCACTTTCTAATAACGTGAAGTACAGGAAGCTATAAAAATGCAAACGCCACACTGGTGGGAGGTTCTCATCTGTCTGTTACCAATGTGGTACTGCAGCGAGGCAGGGGGAGTCACACTGTGATTCACAGCTGCATCGGAAGACCTCATAAAACATAATATATTACATTAATAGAAATATCTGTTCTTATTATATCAACCCCTGCTGTCCTGATTTAATATTCCGGCTCATCCCGTCCTTGCAGAGTGGTTGTCTGAGCTACATCCTAACTTCTGCAATCAAACACGCTCACAGGGACGGTGCTAACAATGCAGATGTTCAGCAGGTATAATGCTTAGCATGGTTACTGCCCTAGTTTGACATATATAACATTTTGCTTATAAGCATTAAACACACGCGCTTAATTTTGTGACATGCATTTCGTCCTCTAGAGCCACACAGCTAGTGTGACAGAAAATATGTGTGCTCAACTCTGTATAGGAGAAGTTCATCATGTCGCCGTCTATGTGCTTGCGGAAAGATACCGCATGTTGGAATTTGTTACCCTACTCCTCAGAACAAAACAAGCTATTCAGTGCATCACATGGGAGGCCTGTGATTTCGAGTCAGCAGGGGATCCCTAGAAATTGTGATGAGGTGAGACAAGACTTGACATTGTTTCCAGAAACTAATTACCACATCAAGCAGCACACAACCGGTCCTTGTCGCGCACCAGGTGCCCTGAAAAAACCAAGCAGTGGTGTGTGTGTTGTGAGCCCATTGTGAGAGTGAATGTGGGACACTCTGGGCATTGTGGCTACCAGGTCAGTCATATCCAGTGGATTTGCACCGTGAAGCATGTTCTTTTTCAGGCGTGCTGTGTCGTGAAAAGACAAACTGACATTCACTGAATAGTAAAAGGAGAACAATCATTGGTTTTGGTATATTTGCAAAAGAAAAAAGTATTTGTAAAGACACATCCACCTTCCGAAGCTCGGCTGTACGGCTACTATTTGATCAAACGTGAACAAAACAGTGGCCAAACGCGATCGTTCCACTTGAGTTGAGAAGCTAAAGGAAAGAGGAAGCTCAGCGTATCGTATGCACCGCTCAACTAACTCAGCTAACAAGAAGCCGCCTGATTAGCGTTGCTGAACTTGTATCTAAGCAACACGGCATGTCCTGTTTTCTTTTATATATATATAATATACAATCTGGAGGAGTCGCACACACAAATAAGGTTCCATTTCACAGTTAGTGCTGTTGAAACATGTGGTGAGAGAAGGTGGTTTCCACTCCTCCATAGAGAGAGCGATGTGTGGAATATCTCAAGAGATGATTACACTCATATGCTGAAAACAGTGTGATTGCATATTTAATTTGATGCAATCGTGCATGTGTGTGTGTGAGCACATGTTACTTGATTGATTTCCAAAGTGGTTTTGGGTGTGTCGCTTTGCTCACACTGGCACATCTCGTTGCCTGCATTGCTCATAATGCCGAAGTGAAGTCACCTATTGGGCTGAAATACTTTTCTGACTTTTTTCTTTTTCATTAACGTCTGTCATCATTGTTGATGATGTAACAAGAATACAGTCGTCTCTGTGCAGCAGGTCAGCAAATTGATGTGATTTATCCAGCTGTTAATCTGGAACTGATATTATAAGGAAGCTCAGACAGAATCAAGAGATAATCTGGTTTGCTCCAGTTGTTGCATGTGGGGGGGTTTGATCATAACTCATGCCTTGGTGTGTGATCACATACCTAAACGTGTGTGCGTCCACACATCAATATCTACAGCACCACTCACATCACAAATCGTGCATCATGTTGAGTGCAGCGAACGGGAACCACTGAAGGTGAGGAAGGGGGAGGGGGAGAACAAAGGAATCAGAGGAGATGGTGGGAAAACATGGAGGAGACTGGTGCTTGGTTTTTAAAAAGCCACTCATCATTATTTCTCTTGCATTTCACATATTCTGCTGAGAAAGTACAGCATCGATAAACGCAGAAAAAAGGAGGTGGGTGGTTGGGAGGGCGAGTGGGAGGGAAGTTGAAGGCGAGGGAGAGGCATCCGAGAGCAGGGGGAGGAGGGAGCGTCTGCCGCCACTGTCATTCTGCTGCTGCGCGGTTCAGCGGCAGGAGGGTGTGCTGAAGGGAGGAGTGTGGAAAAAACGGAGGAAAGGAGGACGGGAGGGAAGGAGAGAAGGGAGCGCCTGGGCAGCATTGCAACAGCTGCAGCTGCAGCAGCCTGACAGGAGGAAAGAGGGAGAGAAGGAGACGGAAAAGAAGAAAGAAGAGGTTGCTGCATTGCCTCAGAGGAAGCATTTTTTATGTATACTTTTTTTTTTTGCAGCAGGAAAAGGTTGTGAGGAAGGAGAGCTTTCCATTTTCTCCCTGCTGATGTTTTTCTATACGGTCTCATGCAGGCGGCATGCTTGGAAATAGTGTGAAAGGCAGAGGAGATTTGAAGATGGAAAGGACGGATAGCACAAAGGCATACGGCCAAGCAGATGGCAAAGGAGTTGGTATGGCAGCGAAGAGAGCCAAATCTGGCGTGCCCCAGAGCACACAGAGGGGGGAACTAAAGGTTTATCGTGCAGGTAGTTCTGAGGGCAGGCTACCTGTGTCCTCTAGTCTCCGCAAGCAGAGGTCTATGACAAACCTGGCTGTACTCACTGACGCTGAGAAGAAGTTGCACCTTTATGAGCCTAAGTGGTGCGATGACATGGCCAAGCCCGGAGCAGCTCAGAGCAAAATGGGCAAGCCAAAGCCAGCGGGAGGTGGAAGCAGTGCCATAGGGGGTACCCCCCTCTCTCGAAACCTTTCCAAATCGGAGCATTCACTGTTCCAGGGCAAACCCAAACCTTTCAGCCCTCTGGCTGCTCCCGCCGCCCTCGGCAAGCAAAGCCGCATACCTCGTGGTCCGTACGCTGAGGTGAAGCCCCTTAGCAAGGCACCTGAGGACGGCAAGTCAGATGACGAGATACTCTCCAGCAAGGTGAAGGCCATCGCAAAGAAACAAGGAGCTGGAGCTGGTGGGGAGTCTGGCTCTAAAGGCCAAGGGGAGGAAGGAGGAGACAAGCCCTTCCTGAAGGTGGACCCAGAGCTAGTGGTGACAGTGCTGGGTGACCTGGAGCAGCTGCTCTTCAGCCAGATGTTAGGTGAGTACAGCAATGCAGGCAGTTGATACCTCTGGCACCCCAGGACGCCAAAGTGTGGCCGTTTACTACAAACCAACGCCCCGCTTGTACAAGCTCATGCATTCTCTCAGTGCTTCTCAGAGTCGGCAGCACGCCCCCTTTGATTGAGCCACCACACGGCACCTGCTTGCTGCTGCAGCCCCACGTTCCCCCTGATTTGATGCAGCTCACTGACTGAGGGGGGAAATAATCAAAGCATGATTTTATTTTATTGAATGAAGCCCTAGCTTGTCATTTTCACATGAGGCTGAATGAGTAGTAGAGACAGAATCTGGATCATTGTCCTTTTGCTCCATTGTTCTCATTGCCTCAGCATGCCACTCAGGTAACTCAGGCTTGGTAGCACTGATTATCTAAAATATGCCTCGCTGCCTATTATAACATCACTGGCTGATTGCATGAATAAAGCCTAAGGGGTTTTGGGATTATTACCAGCCCACTGATCTCCCTTCTAAACCTCTTGTTCGCTGCAACATGTGCTGATACACTCGAGGGTCCATCCACTGCTCTTGTGTAGCTTCCAAAAAAAATAGCGGCGATAGGGATGAAGGCATGTTGAATTCATTTCAGGCCCACAGACACACATCTAACCTCCTCCCAGCTCCATTGGTCCGTAGAGCACTAACAGATGGTTTACACCCTGTGTTCAACAACAGGGCCAACGGCTTCCCTCTGGAGCTGTAGGTCAGCTTTATACTGGAAGGGGTCTTATGAATAATCAAAGTATTGATCACATGATGGTGTTTAAGATTCTCATGATTAAATGATCATGCCTCTATAGGATCATGCTGACCTGTGTTCCAGTCACATGACAGGGGAAGGCATCAGTGTCCAGTGAAGTAAAAACTTAAATCAAGTCATCTTGAGAATTTAAAGTGTGTCGGTTAATTAATCAACTTTTGTGTAAGTGATTCTATTTAAAAGTAGTTTAGTTTTAAACGCCATCGTTCTTGTGTCTGATGACACAATAGTCTGTTTCACTCGTGTCATATACCAGCAAAACATTCATTCTCCCTTTTATTCCTGCGAAAACAATTTCACTGCTCGGTACCTTCACGAGTGCATGTGCATCAGTTACGTCTTGATTAAAACATCTGTGGTGATTGAATCTGTTATCCACGCCTCATTAGCTTATGTTGACATCTATCACTCATATTAGTCACACTTACATTAGGAACTGTCAGTAGAGGAGCGCAGGACGGCATGGATAGACTTCCGAGTGTGGAACTGGATTCAACGTTCCCGACATCCGTCTTTATTAACCTTATTTGTTAAAAATCTCACGGCAGTTGACAGAGCGCCGTCATCTTTTCTCCTCGATTTGACCTCAACAGCGTCTCCAAATCAATTGGAAGCTGCGATTTCTCCAAAAACAAAAAGGGGAGGTTTATAATCCTAATGAATTATTTACCATGTAAGACGATAATCCCGGGCAGGCCTGCGACACAAGTCAAGTGCTTTGTGCCTGCGAGAGGAAAAACAAGCCTCCCAAAATGGGAAGAGAACGCGGTGATGGATGGAGAGGTGGGAAACAATCACAACACTGATTATTGACTGTTATTGATCAATGGAGAAAAATATCTTTAACTGTGTTTATATTGAGGTTGTGTATTTCTGAACACATGTTGGACGGTGACTGTCAGGCGTTGTTTGTCTCGGGTCCCTTCCTCTGCATGTACAGTGTAAAAATGATTCATAGTGTTTGGCTTCTGCAACATAACTCATTGTATACGCTCACTGAAAGGATGCTTTCACTTCTGGACATAGAAGGACTCTGTTAATCAAAGTGTACAGTATGTTTGTGCACCATGGCTGTCATACATACAAACCACTGCCTCATCACAAGACCGGGCTGTTGATGCCCCCTCCATCAAGATCAACAGGCCGTTTGTTTTAGTGGGTATTTAAACTTTAGAGTAAATTCTATGCGTAATTTCCTCCCTTCCTCAAATAGAAGTTGAAATGATCATCTCTGCCTGGCATGACTTACGGACTCCAGGTCATTAGGACGATAGATTCACATCCACGAAGAGAAGAGATGATTAAAACTACTACAGACGGAAGCACTGGAGCGGCGGGGGGGGGGGGG
>CAAKHC010016241.1:0-17888 GCA_901007825.1 Macroramphosus scolopax | reverse complement strand
GGCGGGGGGGGGGGGGGGGGGGGGGGGGGGGGGGGGGGGGGGGGGGGGATGAGCAAACCTCCTTTTTCTTCGTAATGTCATGTGATCTGTCATGCAAGAGCTCTACAAATGTCCCAATAGCTTACAGTAATGTGGAGAAGATATCGGAGGTCGCGGAGGCAGCGATGCCTGGAAGCACGCAAGGTTCAGAAGTTCTCGACCCTTTGAAGTGACATTTTTAAATCACCGCCGCCGACTTTGTGTTTCATTATCATTCGAATATCACAGCTGCAAATTGTCTGCTCCCTTGCTCTTGAATCATTACAGGTTCATTCAGCATTTAAATACAGAAGAAAGAGAAACTGAGATGAAGATTTCTGAGTAATTAATGTTTGAGACTTGAGTCACCCAGAAAGAACAAAAACAGACGATTGTACGTCTGTGTGGAGCTTTGAAAAGGGCTCAGCGACCGTCTCTCCTTTTTCTTGAAGTGTACAAGTTATTTTTCCACCAGCTCTTCACCTGGCATTGTTGGACTCTCAATAGCTGCATTTGAGCTGTAAGAAAAGATCTCTTTGTCAAGTGCTTCGACCAAACAGATCCGTCTTCAAAAAGCCCTGTAGAGTCTGATCAAGGCTGTCACTGATCATCTTGTTTCCAGATGGAAATTCTGATGAAACCCTGCCCTTCAAATTGGTGTCAGATACAGAACCTTTCATGTTGATTTAGCAGCAGTTAATTACTAATGACCTTTAACTATATTCTAGCATTGTGTCACCCTTCAATCTGCCTCGGCCCCGTCGCTGCACTTTCTGTGATGTTCTGTGATCTGCTCCGGCATTCTGGACGAGTTTTTCCCGTCCCTGTTATTGCAGGAATCACTTCACTGAAGAGTGCCAGAGCACCGTCAGTCATTGCACTCTGCGTATCGGATAAAGTATACACTCAAAACAGATGTGATCCGCTTGCATGGTTGATGTGTGTCCTGGTCGAGTATATTTCCAGCAAACTCACTACAAAGGAAAATAAGCAGTATCACACAAAATTTCATGTAATTATTTGAGTTTGTTGATTTGAACTGGCTCTTATGTTTCTGTATGTTAAGGACCGCAGTGAGAATAAGTACAGGATGGCATCGCGTTGTCAGTGTTAGTGATTATACGTCTCCCTTTTTACAATGTGAAATTATCCAGTCTAAATACCCATTTGGGGTCACAGTCAGGAAGATGCTGCCTAAACAGGAGACTCCCTGCAGCCTATTGCGGAGTTGAAGGACACTGGACTCCAGACCTTCACAAAAGCCAAAGAAAATCTGCCCAAAATGTATTATGTTGTTCTTTGTCCCGTGTTACACCCCTTCACCAAGTTTGATAGAGAGATGGACAGACCAAAAGAACAACAGACGGGTGGATACTTAACCTCCTTGTTGGATGTTATAAATTAGAGATTGTGAAGAATTTAAGAGACGACGCAACCGTGAAATCACTCTGGGCTGCGGCTAACCGGATTCATCAGACAGTTTATTACATGAACATGAATCTGATGACGCCCTGCAGAGAATAAGAGTCAAGTGATATTGCCTTTCTCTGATGATTGTCCTCTAGCAGGTCCGAGAAGTCTCTGCTCGTCTAAATTATAAAAGATCTCCTCAAAAAAGTAAATTAAACGAGAACACAATGACATTTCCATCAGCCAAGATTCAATATTTCATTGTGCTGCAGCCTTGTAGACTCATGAATTATAAAAACCGGTGCTTGTCAATATTACACGCGTGCAGGAAACACTTATATTGTATTATGTCGAGATACACAAGAGTCCAGTGGACCTTTTGTTTCGCTGAACTCATCAGTGAAATGCTACTAAAACCAACTAATATATCAGTGTTATAAAACAAGCTCAACCCTTCCTGTCAGGTTATCACCAGTTCTGCTCTCTGATTATAAGAGCAGCACATTATTTGTTTCCTACCCACCTTCAGCCATCCAGTTAAATCATTGAATTTTAGATGTCTTCCTCCCCGAGGGGGTTTCTGCCTCCACCCTGCAGTACAAAGCTCCATCTCCTTGTGTTTTTGTGACAAGATGGCTTTCTCTTATTTGTAACAGAAGACACAACAACACTCCTAACTGCACTGTAGTATTGATTTCCCATGGTCATGACCCACTGACTGTACGCTGCGTCCCGATAGGCCGACCTGAAGTGAAATCTCTCCGTCTGCTGTTCGTGTTGTTGTTCGCTTCCAGTGAATGGCATGGATCAGAAAACAGAAGCACTCCCATAAATCAGTGACAATGTCAAATTACCCCCCTTGCTGGCGATCCAGGCAACCTTTTCAATATTTAATTTACAGGATTAGCATGTCAGCTAGGACGGAGGGTAGAGAGGGATTACCATACCGAGGCCTAATGATGTGAACACATGTTGGATGTGTGCTCACCAGGAAGTCACCTGTCACATCAGTGCAGGCGCAAAATACTGGCAGTAATACATGCACGTTGGAGGCGTGTGTGTTTGTTTGTGTGTGTGCGACTGAACTTAAACCGTAACACACTATGTGAATAAATGTTTTATAACCTTTTGTTTTGCATGGCTGACCCACAGACCCTGAGTCACAGAGGAAACGGACCGTGCAGAATGTCCTTGACCTCCGCCAGAATTTGGAAGATACCATGTCCAGCCTGCGGGGCTCTCAGCTCGGCCATAGGTGGGTGCAGCATGTCCACATGTTGAAAATGTCTGCGTTCTTTTCATACTCAATGATTGTCACATTTCTTTCCTTTTGATGTCGCACATTTGGTTATAAAACCACCATGAGCTAAATCGGGACTTTTGTTTTGACTGAAGGCTTCGGGTAGTTTTTTGGACGGCCTCATTTGATTTGCCACCTGGTGCACACATCTGTCTTCCATCCTTCTTAAATAGCCCATCTCTGCGGTCTGTGGCTCGTGGTCATGACGTCCTGCTAGGAGTCCCTTAGTTAGGCTCCTCGAGGCAGAAGGACCACACATTAATTTGTTGCAACAGCCACAACAAAGGAAGACAGCGGCGGAAGAACAGAAATTACATGTGATATCCTAACATGAGTGCAAACACCACCAGTTTTCTTCTAACAGCCTTTTACTCCTTTCATAGGGATAGCAACGATATAATAGAAAATGAACATTTACAGCATCTTCTAGCTTACATTTTGTAATACACTACACTTTTGACAGTGTAGGAGAGCCTAAGCTGCTCCCATTAACCCCTCAGACATCCGTCTACTGCAGAAAAGCGCCGATAAACGAATTAAAAGCTTGCTGTCGAGCGTTAAATGGCTTAAAAAGTTGCAATTTGCAGCATCAGCTATTAGTTACATTAGAAGAACTCTGAAACTTGAGAAACCCTTTTTCAAACATGCCACTGTCAGACAAAAGTAAAAAATACTGGAGTTGGTCCATTTTGTCACCACATCTATGAATTATCCATCAATAATGGATAAAAATACTCCCATGGCTGTAGCCATTGCAATATTTATTTAGGCGGGCTGGTACATCCAGTTATGTAATCTACAGACCCAGAAGATGCTTCCAGCCATTTGGAAAGGACATTTCTAACCCTGACCCACTTACGGGAGTGAACAGGAAACTTTAATTCACTCAGTACAGAATGATGGCAGGACTGTTGTTGGCATCCGGCAGCATCTTCAGGTGTGCTCATGTCAAGCTAAAGTTCCTGATATGATAACGATAACACCTTATAAGTGGGAATGTATTGCTGAAAGAGACCATGTGATACCACGTCTTGTCTTGTCTTTGGGTTCTGAGATGCTAAATTTAAAGTTTCGGTGTCTGGAGACAATGTCGTGCAACTGTTGTATATCTGGGTCAACAGCGACTCGATGCCACTGTGGGTATCTTGAAGACAGAGACAGGAAGATGTTTTGTGGGCCCTCCGGTCTCATCCTTTGCACTGTTGTTGATATACATATCTTGTGTGTCACTCTGAACAAACAGACACACTTTGTAACGCATGCTGTTCCTTCCGTCTATCCAGCTGCCTGGAGAGCAGCAATGTGGGTTATGACAGTGACGAGACCAACGCTCGCAGCATATCCAGCATGTCCAACCGCTCTTCACCTCTGTCTTGGCGCCACGGCCAGTCCAGCCCTCGTCTTCAGGCGGGCGACGCCCCGTCCTCCACGGGTGGAGGATACCAGGGGAGTAAGACTGGTTCCCAGTATACAGCCCATACAATGCCAGCTCGCTGCTCCAGCCGCCTCAGCAGCATGTCTCGCATCGAACTCATCGGAGGGCTGGATGTTGATGACACCGACCTCAAGTCTGGTTACCTGAGCGACAGTGACCTTCTAGGAAAGAGCCTGCCGGATGACGATGACGACAACCTGGCTAATGGGTGAGTAGTTGAAGAAGAGCATGGGTTTAAACCATTCTGTTTCCATGACAACGTCGGCCACTCAGATGGCTGGATTGTCCTTTCGGCGTCCACCTTATGACATTGGAAAGGCCAGCCGCTGTAATAGTCTACATCAAATCGTCATTAAGACACAACAATCAATAAGATGATTGCCCTCCTGCTGTAACTAATGCAGAATGTTCCAGTATGCATTTTAATAATTAAATAGGATACACAGAATATGTGCATTGTGATATTCAACCCTGACAGTTGATGTAAAAAAAAAAACAGAACCTAAACTTTTCACACCAACATAGTTTTAATGCTTCGTGTCAGTATCTGATGTTTGCACTTGGCAGGCCAAGAACTTTCATCAGCAGTCTCTGCAGGAACCCATTCCTCTTGATCTAAAAGGATTTTTCAAAGTGTTGATGACATTGTCTCTCTGGAGGCTGCTTCTGTTGGCAGCGAGAGGGTGCACACAGAAGCTTTTCACTGAGGAGAGAATTTAAAAGCTCCTCAGGTGGCTTCTCAGTTGCAGAAAAAAAAAATGCAGCCTCACCTCTGAATGGTATGAACAGCAGTGTCTGGATCGTTTGAAGATCACAACAACAGGTACAGGAAGCAACACAACGTTTTTGATCTTTTTGGATCCAAATGGGACAATACATCCCTCGTTACAATGAATTATTTAACAGGAACTCCGGATCTAGCAGTTCAACTTTTGCTGTCCTCCTTCTTCTCACTCTTCGCTGTCACTCTTGCTGCTCACATCCTTTTGCGTGTCTTCATCTTCCTCTCTCTCCCAAGTTGACGGCTGAGAGTCAGAGAGGTGGAGAGAAGGAAACCAGGACAGTTCTCTAGTGTGGTTTAGCAGCTTTATCGCTGTTGCACATGCAGTGGGATTTAAGCTCAGCCTCAGGAGTGCTCGACAGGGCCCCCCGAGCCAGGTCAGGGTATTGCTGCAAAATTGCATGAGAAGAAAAAGACATGAAACACATTTTGGATGGGTGGAAATTAAAGCGTAGAAAATGTAACTGCAATATGGGACTTAATCCCCAGAATTTGGGAGGTGATTTGAATCATTTGGCAATCGTATCTCCTGTTTACAAATGATGAAAAAAAACTTAATGTGTAAAGGTTAAGCATTTTGGGAGGAGAGAGGTGAAAGACAGAGCCGTGACGAAGTTAGGATTAATGGGGATTATGTCATACGGTAACATCCATGCAGTCAGAATCCACTTAAATCTGCCCAGTATTTTGTCATGTTGCTTGCTGCGTCAGCTCTGCTGTTGTGGTTCAGATTAAAGGAAGAGGTGAGCATGGGGGTGGGGGGGGTCACCACTGCTTCATAACACCAGGCACCAAAGATGTTTATCATTTTATGTAACCAGTTTTAAAAATGCTGAATCATGCTCAGTGTTAGGCCAGAGAGGGAAGGCGGTCGCCAGACAGGGTTTCAAGGTGACTGAGAGAGACCCTGAAGGGAATACACTTCCAGGATTTTTACACCAGGGGCGAGAGATTATGTGTGTGTTAGGACACATGATGTCTTTAGTGTTATCACAAGAGAAGCTAGAATGGCAGACTTCTCCCAAAGCCAATGATTAGAAAATACAGTTATTCGCTATAGGATCTGCACATAAATGTTCTTCCTTGGCTCGTGCTTCGACAAAAACATCAGCTTGGTAGTTTTTGCACAATCCTGCTGACAGTCAAAAAATAAGAAAGAAAACAAACGCGGATGAACACATGACCTCCTTGGCAGGGGTAATAATAGGCTATTGTGACTGCCAAGATGGACCAATGGATGAAAATAGCGGCTGCTATTTTCACTTGGACCTTGAGTAGCTTTAACCTCTCTAATTTGTGTGCTCTGCCGGTCTGTAATTGCTTTGTTTTCAGAGGAAAGTATCCTTATTTCTGCATAATAATACTGGAATACTGGTGCTTGTGTTCTCCATATCAAGGGTTAATCCTTCCTCATGACTACAGCAGCATCCTATGCTGTAGATAACTAGCTAATCTGGTTTCAAAGCAGGCTCAACAGCACATGCCCTAATTTTCTTCTTACAGTATCCTCTTGCAAAATTATGTGGTGCATTTGCATCTCTACTGTACATCCCCTGTCACACACTCACAGTCGGGCTCATTGAGAACCAGCTCTTGAAAATAGATCAGGCTCTTCCTGCGTCACCATGGAAACCAGCTAGGAATCGTCTGTAAGCCCAGTCTTACATTTTCATACATTTCACTGGTCTGGAATGAACTGTAGTATAATGAACTATATCTCTGTGAGACTGCAATACTGTTACACATCTCAATACTTGGGAAATGTCTGAGACCTATGTATGTATATGTGTACAAATAATTTCGATACTGACCGATCTAATGTGTGCTGTATATAAACCCCTATATGACTCTGTGGAGCAAAATGGAACAGCAGCACTGTTACATGTTTAATGGATATTGATTAACCAACACCAGACAGCAATGGCTTTCCAGAGCTGAATGTGTTCACAGTGACAGTAATCACTGCCACTGTGTGTCTGCCCCGTCAATAATCTGATACATCCTTGTCTCATTGTGAGCTCCGAATTTCCATTCGAGAGAGCGAGACTTTTGTTCACCACAACACACAGTGGGTGTCTGTGTCAGCTTAAGGAAAAATCACAGAAGCATTATTGTCTTGATTAAACAAGGATCATTCAAGTGTTGCTCCATAATAATGCGACAGCCCTGCGAAAAACACAACCTCAGGTGATGATCAAGTTGTACCACAAGCGAACTGACACATAGCTCTGCAGTATCGACCGAAGTGTATTAGGTCTTGTGTGCTTTGCAAGACGACAAACAAAATGCAATACTTGCTCTTGTTCAGCTTTGGCTATCTATCTTCTCCAACTACTTGGAAACGTATGTTTGATATAATGCAGTTAGCAGTTTGTAACAGGTTGATGGGTAAAGACTGCTGCCCCCTGCTGGACATTGTGTCTGTTAGCGGTGAATGAATACAGATATAATGAACTAAAGGAGCCTTAAAACGCTTTCACGATTGCACAATGGACGTGACTACTTTTGACACGTCATGTAGATATGGCCAATATTTGTAATATAATATTTATTCCTTTTTTTGATAGCATCAGTACAATCATGGCCCGTACAGCAGCCACGCTCAGATCATCTGTTATACACAGAAACCGGCATTAATTGATTGCTTAACCACTTTTTTCCACCTCATGCCCTACTGGCTAACGTGTTAACGCACTGCTGCATATTCACGCACACAGCGGCCATGTATCAACATGGACAGGTGGTGTACAGCAGGTTTATCAGAGCATTGTTCCTTGCAGCTGGAATCAATGTTGTAAGAGGGAAGCAAACCGTAAACTTGCTGCCGTGAAACCAAAACAATTAAATAAAATTGGACAGATGTTTCTCCCCTCCGTCTTATTCAGTTGGCAACTTTATTAAATCTCATGTCGTTCCCACACGCTGTCCCCCACACATTACGTGACGCAAGCTGCAGTTCATTACTGGTGCATATAGATTTCTGAGGGAGAAGACAAAAGGCAAGGAGGACAAAAAGGTCGGTCCCTTTGTGTTATCCTGTTTCCAACAAGGTAGTAGGAGGTTTGGATGAGTATGTGATACTCTGGAGATCTGGACTCTTTATAGCAGCGTCAAGGCAGCAATGCAGAGCAGAGAAAGGAGGCTGGTGCAGCAGCATCACACCTCTGATCATGCGGCAACATGGCTCAGGATGTGCTGCCATGGCAACCATTCTCCACTGACCCAGTGATGGGCTGCCTTGTGTGTCAGGGTGATGGCTGCTGAGAGGATGAATGTATGGAGGCTGCGTGTTAGATCGAGAGGAAGAAAGAGAGGCAGAAAATGAGAGGGGAAGACAAGCTGAATGGTGGAAATAGACAGAGATATGTTGTGGGAATAGCTCTTAAGAAAGCTATTGTTTTATTTCATCCTTCCCCAACTGAAATTGCTTCACATGTTTTTACTTGGCGCTTCTGTATTCTCTCCATTTAATTCTTTTGTTTGAGATGCTGTACAAGTAACCTTGTTCATCACTGTGTCATATGTCATGAGTCTGATATCGAATATGATATAGGACACTTCTGTCTGTGTCTATGTTCCTCAGTCATTCCCTGACAAAAATCATTTTTTTGTATTGCTACTCATATGACCTCCACTTCTGACATATGCAAGGTTGACCTCTGAGTTCGCTCTTTTCCCCTAATGGGAAGAGCACCAATGCCATGTAGCCTCGAGCACCATGAAACAGTTTGCTTTAGAATGAGACAATCATATTGTTTTCTTTTTTAACAAGTAAATAAATGTGCAAAAACTGATTTCTTAAGTTATTTCTAGTACCCCCGCCAGTATTGGCTTCGGCTTAGCTTGCCATTTCCATGGTAACCATAATGAAGGTGCAAAGCTTTGGAATATACATCATGAGAGTGAGTATTGGTAGTTGTTGGAATTTCGAAATACTTAACACCCCTGCTCGTTGAAACTATTTATATCGACCAACACATGCAATCAATGAAAGCTTTGCTGCAGTCCTCTCAGCCTGGATTTGTATCCCCAGCATTCAATTTCCTTTTTCCTGGCCATGTTGGACCTTTCTGTCTCTGAGTGCCTCCCTGACAATTGGAGCTTCTTCTGACCCATTTAAACCCACTGCAGAAAAATTGGGCTTTCATTTCTCTGCCGTGGTCTGCCTCAGGTGCTGCTGGGATTACAGTTTAGTTCGCTCGGGGTCAATCCTTTATGGGCCATGGCTCAGTGAGAAGGGATGTGGGTTTCTTGCCTTTCCTTGCCCTTGCCTCATACTGGGAGGTCGCACAACACACAAATCACTCTTAAGTTCGCCTTTTCAGCTTAATTGACTTGTAATTTGTAAAGCTTTTATAATAATTGACACAAGAGCTACAAGAGCACCAGCTCAGTTTCACCCGGTTGTGTGTTACTGATACACGGACACACAGTCTGCAACTCAACAACATCTGGGGTCAATATGGAGTTCTCCAAGCGAGCGTCGGTAAAATACTGAATCATGGAACTCCAACCCCCCATTCCCACAACACCATACCACCTTTACCAGCATCCTCAGCCATGTGAATAATGGTCCATTACAGCAGCACCTCAGGGGGAATGAATCATCTCAATATCATGTCTGCATGTGGTCGTCTGGATGTGCAATTTGGATTCCATCATACTCAGCCTTGGGTGGAAAATACGCTACATACACTGTTTTTTGACACCGTAATGATTTGCACAGTAACCCATGTTTCCTTGAAATTGATTAAGCATTGTCAGATTATGTGCTTTAGGTATGGCTAATGAGGTCTCAGTATAGGTCATAAAATTCTCCTTTATATGTGTTAATGCTGAAGTTGTAGGATTCAGGACGCAATCGGGTTTCATATTTGAATGTTATATCAATCAAGTTGATATTTAACAAACGAAGACACAAAACAACAGCAAGAACATCATAATGCATTCCACATGAGACTGTGGGTCCCAGGACTGAGTGTGCATCAGCTGTAGTGAGGCTACATCTGTGGGGGGGAAGCTTCCTGTCTGAGGCTGATGGAGACTGTGCTGCATTTTCCAGTCCAATAATCATACGAAGAGTTCATTTTCTTGGGCCCTGCTGAGATGGGACGCCTACAGTCCCAGACACACTCACTGATGCATCACAGACAGACCCATCCATTTACTGAACTGATATACTTTTGCTCTTCCGGCAGGGCATGAATACATCATGGAATTTGTCATTTCTAGACCTGAATAAGTTTTTTGAAAACATCAATACAATAACGCATTTAGGAAAGTCAAAGAAAAATTGCTTAACAAATACCTGCATGTCAGAGTATGTATACTTCCCCACCTACTGAGTTGAATCTAGGGAGTGAAGCTCTTTCTGCTCTTTCTCCTCCTTTTCTCTAAATGTCAAGTGGTCTCCTTTTTTGAAAATGCCATGTGATGCCCCAATTTATACAGAACAAAACCCATTAAACTGCAGCCATGAGAGGCCCAGCTTTAACTCATTGTGCCTCCTGCTGGAGATCTTGTGTCATGGCACCACATGAAAACAGGCTGTAACAACACATCAAGGTTTTGACATAGTTTCATCATCTCAGGATTTAAGCTCCAAGGCTGATCATGAAGAATAGCTTTCAGTATTGATTCTGGATGATGCAATATACAGCTCATCGCAGATTCCCCTTTGCACATACTTACTTTGTACTGTTGTTATTTGGTTGTTGAGAATGGTTATGCTTGACCTCCGATGTCCTGTGAAGGCTAATCTTAATGCTAGATATCATGTGGTTCCTCGCGTTATGTCAACAGTTTAGGCGAGGGGGGGGTGGGTGGCGACTGCTTCCTATTTGAAAATGAAAATGACTCACGCACACAAATCAATGTTTGCTGTTAAATATTAAGAACTTACCCTGATTTAACCTCATCAAACAACGTTGGGATGCTTAAAAAAAAGTGCCCGACATCAGTAATGCCCCTGTGGCTGAATGGAGGAGGGAGCGTCCCATATTTAGACAGGAGTGTTATTTGTTTCTTCACCTTGGCTCATTGCTAATTTTATTTCCTCTTGGCTCGCAGCTTATTTATTTAATTTCATTTAGATTTAAAACCTTATGATAATGTCCTATAAATGTTCAGCTGTGACCTGATTTGACCAGCCTCAGAATTCTTTATAATCCACTTTGAGGACTCACATCTTGCCGATCATGGAGATGACTTCTTGTCTGGTAGCCGCAGTATAAACAGGTAAAGGTCCGCAGGGCTTCTCACAGATGGGATTAATCTCTTGTTTTTAGTTTGTGAATACTAAGACCCAGTGGTGGCGACATTTCTGAAAGATTTTCCACATGAACAAACATACAAAGGATGTTTCAATCCAGTTGTCTGTAAGTGTAGAACAGCTGTTGGATGACAGCTTGTTTAGCAGCTCTGGGGTCGGGCTGAGACAAACGGGAGATGTGAGCAAAACAGTCTTTTTTATTGTAAACAATTTATAAAACTCATCAGTTTAGGCCAGGAGTTTAAGACATTAGGCCTCCTTGAAGACAAATCTTGAAACCCCCCCCTTAGTTTACGTGCTTAGGCTCGCTAAGTCCCCAGATGACTATGGGGATCATGATTATGTTATTCAATTCCACAGACACAACAGGTATTTCAACAATAATGTTTTTTATTGTTTGTCAGAGAAATGAACAGGAGGAGGCAGGTACCTCTTTTTCAGATAACAGCGAGATGGAGGCAGACACAATAATCTTTCATCAAACTAGCATCTCAGCCTCTGTAAGATATTTTGAGATATGTCTACATGTCTGGTACACGCACTGACAGCAAAATAGATGCTTCATTTATACAAAAAGAAAAACCTCAGGCATCTTCAATTCCGTTTCAGCTGACTATACTTATATTACAAATTGTGGACTAGTGTGGAATACAAGGAGCCTGAACAGTTTGACAGATGAACTGTTATTTGTCCTGTGTTTTCTACTTTGCTGGACGGGTCTGTCTTCTATTTATGTACTTTACTGTATTGCTAATATTAGCTATACAAAGTCTTAGCTAGCACAGAGATGCTGTTCTTCACATCAAAATAAGATTTTAAAAATATTAAATACAAGGAGTAACATATGTTTGTGCTTTAATCTTTTCTAATCCGTTAGCTATGTAAAGTTAAACCCTGATGAGATAATAGGGGAAGTTTGTGTATTCGTATATTAGTTTGAAATTTTCGCTAACATTAGCTAAGTAGACATAGCTAACACAGAGCTAATGCAAATTTTTTAATCATCATTAAAAGTTTGATGACATCATGTGGGATAAAATGAGTAATATATGTGTATGCTAACGTTACATCTAATGTTTGCTATGCAAACTCAATGTATAAAAAACGGGTATTTTTAATTTACTGTCGGGCCAGTGTAATCCGATTACTCGCGGGTCAGTTACTCGTAGACTGGACCCAGACCCGGATGGAGCCCCATGGCTACCACTCAGCTCCACAGTCGTTGGCCGTCACCTCACTCTCTCTCTCTCTCTCTCTGGGCTCGTCATCCTGCTTTTTTTTTTTTTTCTTGTTTCGGAGGGGAGTATCGACTAGCAGACCGTTTACTTCTCACAGAATGAGAGGACAGGCAGGAGAGGAATCCATATTTCAGCACTTAAGCCTGTAAAATAGCTCAGGAAAAACGTAAAGTCACAAATGAGTGGTCGTGTTTTTGTCGGTAAAGTGCCTCATCTGCAGTCGGCATCGAGAGCAAAACGGACTTTACTTTTTACGCCAAGGTAAAGATATATCTTTTAATTAGCCTCTTCGTTTCAGTTTTTGAACCTTCATAAATCTTTGACAGCTGTTGAGACTCTATTTATCCTCTATGTAACGTTTGTCATGTTAATTAGCTAAATCGGCTACATCATTTCTATAAATGTGAAAGGTAAATGGTTGTTATTATTTTTCGCATATGATTTAATACATCAATTAACTAATAAGCACATAATTGGTGCATTAAATCAACATTTATTTAAAGGTAATGATCTTGTCTGCATTGTCTAATTGTTTGCAGTGTCATTGTCATTGTTTGCTTACGTGCGCTCTGTCTCTGCAGGGAACTTATTCTGAATAGAAAATGTATGAACTAAATGTCCACAGTTTATCATAACATTTGAATTATGAATGAAAAACCAAACTTAACAGATGGAAGGCTCCCCTTATTGCTGTGAGAGAATATTTCCATTAAAAAAATTAAATAGATATGTAAAAAGTCAATGCAGTGACAGAGCACAGTGCAGACTTTGTTTGTTAATTGGCCTCGTGAGCACAGACATTGGCAGATGCCCATTGTGTACAAATGCCAATAATCGGACAAAATAATCAGTCTATCACTGTTGTATTTAGTTTTATTGGCCATTTTTATGAGATCCAACAAATCTTAGAAACATCAAGCTCTGAATTTCAACATGTTTCTTGTTTCATCTTTGTACCTCTGCAGAGGGCTGTACGTCTTTCCATACAGTAGTAACCAGCACTTGTGAGTTTGAAAACGTGGGTTTTTAAGTCTGGACAGTGAAGGTGATTCACCCACCCTGCAACCCCTCTCAAATAATAACATGGACATACAAATCATAGAGATGTTGGAGTTGTGCCACATAAAACAAAAAGTTAATTGCCACACTGTATGAAGTATGCTCTTTGCTGGTGTACTCCCACCCTCTTCCTGTCTGGATTTTACCTCTGAGCGTAGACAGCTTGACTAGTAATATCAACAGCCCACGGTGCCTCCTGCCTCTGCTGATATCCCTGAGGGGTTATTCGTTGCCCCTCTCTCGCCCCTGACAGAGGTGAATTGTTCAAGCATACCACGATCAGCTAGGCTCATTTAAAATCATCTTTTTTTTCTATTGGCGGTAATTTGAACATCCTCTTGTTAAACTTCCCATCTGTGAGGGTTCGGGTATCTATGACCACACATTTTCAGTCAGGGTTTTCAGTTTGAGCGTTCGAATGCTCACAACCAGTGTCGAGCAGACATGTCATAAAATCCAATTCTCAACGTGTATGAGACATTTTGGTTTCTCTGTGTTTTGCTATGCAGTTCCAAGCTTCTGCTAATTGCAGGCTGCAGACCCACAAAGCTCAGTGGGGAAAGCAAAAGAAAGGGAAAATAAGTGATTCTGCTCAAGCACTGACTCAGCTTTAAAGTGTCTTATTAATTTACCTTTTCCACTGTGCCATATATGTGTGTGCCAACTTGAATTTGATTGCCACCTGCAGTTGCCAGGAGTAATGGTGGGGAACATTATTAAGCAAAATCAGAGCTGGACTTGCGTTTAACTATGGAGATGTATTTTTTTTTCTATTCAGCAACTCATTATTGCTCAACAAAAACATATAAATCGCCTTAGGCTGAATTTTATTATCCTATGACGTTTTGGTTGACTGCACTACAAAATTTATTCAAAGAAGAACACATCCAGAGATCTGATTCTCAGTGTGACCAGTGCCTCTTGGCTGCTTTGTGACTGCCCATCCCTGCCTTCCTCACGCAATAGGCCAATCTGGCAGCATCTGTTTCAGGGCGACACATGACTTCATTGTGGGGTGCAGGATAGGGTCAACGGAGGTTTAGGAGGCTGTCACTCTTATTTCCCCTCACCATGCTTCTTTAGAGCATACCAGACCGCTAAATAACCCCTGAGCTGTCAGTCACCATACTTTTTATCCAGCATGATTTATCAGCATATCGTATAACATTTCCCTTGAAGCTGCAGTTAAATATTTCTGTGTTGACCTCTGCTTAAGACTGCAAGCTTTGTTTCCATAACGATTTATTGAATTATGGTTAGGTTGTATTTTCACAGATTAAAATGAACTATCCATTTTATCATGAATAATAGTCACCAGTCACAGATGATTCATTTGTAGTAAAATAGTGTAGCATATTATGAATATAATATAATATTTCTGGGGTTAGTTGTCAAACAGTATGCATTGATGAAACTCCAAAGCAGCTGTAGCCGTCTTGGAGCTACTTGCTTGTTTGAGCATGTGGCCACCCCTGGAGACAACGTACTCCGGACAGATGGTCTCATCACTGTTGCTGCCAGCTTTATCTCCATTTGACCTTAACCTTTCTGTAGCTTTACCTAATGTTAATTCATGCGTTTGTCATTTACTTGACAAGCACACATTCATGCTATTTTGTTCTGTCTTGTTACAGTTGGGATGAAAGCAGCTCCATCAGCAGCGGGCTCAGCGATGGCGACGGCGATGGTTCTGAGAACATCAGTTCAGAGGAGTTCAATGCCAGTTCCTCCCTTAACTCTCTCCCGAGCACACCCCTGGGGTCCAGACGCAACTCCTCTGTTCTGGTGAGCTAACGCACTGCACCTCAGAGCCTGTAATATCGCATGAAGCATCGTTTTGCATTCATGTTTTATTTGTAAAAGCAGCGCCAACGATTGCAACTTTACCTCACAGAATTCCACTGCTTCAAACATCTCTGATTTAAATTGATATTCTGTTACTTTTGATAAGTGGTAGTATTTGTTAAATTTTTCTGCAGGTTAATATTATTGTTACAATTTCTTTTTAATATATTTACATAGTAGCAGAAGGCTCACTGAAGAGAAATGAACATTAGTGCATCTCAATCAGCCATCTGTCGCTCGATATCACATTAATATAGTGCCAAGAAGCAGCATGACCAATTTTGTCCACAGCACAATCTCCTCAGTGCACCACATGATCATTTTAGTTAGTTATCTTTTTGTCCACTGACACCTATTGCATTAAAAAATACCCTCAGGATTGCCTCTGCTTGTTTTAGGCTTTAATGTATTCTTTTATCCCTGAAAGTTTTAAATCTATATTTGTTGTATTCCTTCCTTTGTTTCTATGTTTTTCTTTAATCTGCTTGGGGCATATCAGTTATATCGCTCATTCTTTCCCCACTGGAATGCAACTGAGATTAAAAAAGATTACAAACAGCAGTCAGTTCCATAGATAAGAGACCATGTCTGATTGTTACCCTCACTGTGCTCCTTTCCTTTCCTCGCTGCAGCTCCGCACTGATGCAGAGAAGCGCTCCCTCGTGGAAAGTGGACTTTCTTGGTACAGCGAGGATGGCAAAGCCCGCCAAAAGCTGGATAGTTGCAGCTACGAAACAGGGAGTCTAAAGACAGAGGCCCCAAGCAAGTGGAGGAAGAAGCCTCCGGGCTTCAGCGATGAATCCGGGGGTAAAGGAGAACTGAAGAAGCCTCAAAGTTTGGGGCAGCCAGGGAGTTTTAGGAAGGGCCGTAATCCTCCTGTGGGAGTCACGTCCCCCATCACCCATACCTCCCAGAGCATGCTGAAAGTCGCAGGTGAGACCGACTGCCATATTTTCTTCTGTCTGCTTGTGTTTGTCTAATACAATAGGAATTTGGAGTATCACTCATTGACAGCATAGAGCTTTAAAGCAGCCAAGGCGTATATCTTCTTGTTGTCCCATACAGAAGTGAACCTCTTAACTTAAAGCCAGGTTATGATTTGTAGCTTCTAGGAAGAAAACTTTCAACCTAAAGCCAAAAGACATTCATTGTTCTTTATCAATGAAAATGTGCCCGCAGAGACACTGAGTCTGCAACTTCATTACTCAGTGTCCTTTAATACCCTAAAACAGCCTGTGATTAAGTAATAGGCTAAAACTAAATTCAAGTTCATAAGTTAGTTATAATTGATTAAAATGTGATACCATTTTAAGTATTTTGCTACAGTTTTAAGGGAAAATAAATGTAATATAATTTCATCTTAAGAGTCTTTAAAAATCTAATTATATTCTTTAGTTATCTTTAAGTTACCTTTTAATCTTAATTTTAACCGAGATTTTAATTAACATGGTTTCATTTTGTATAAGTATGTCTTTGGTTGAGTCATACCTGATGTCATAGGCACATAAAGGTTCTCTAAGTAAATGCAGATGTGTCTGGCCCATATTAGATCACCGCTGCCTTGATATTTCCATCTTACTTTTTCTGTTTCTTGATCATATCTTCTATGATTCATAAAGAACGATTCTGGTGAAAGAAACAGAGTTGACCTTACTGTAAATTTTAAAGAAGACACATAAAGACATGTTGCTCAGTTATGCAGTGTTTTCTCTTTTTTGTGCAGCATCTAAATGTGAGAAGCCACAAGATAAATCCAGGATTTCCATCAAAACCGCTGGTCTGCAAAGGTCTCGATCAGATGCTGGCAGGGATCATCATGGCGAACACCGCAAGCCCCCGTCAGGTTTAGTTAAACCCACTGCTGGAGCCTCTTTTGGCTACAAGAAACCACCAACAGCCACTGGTACTGCCACTGTAATGACAGCAGGGGGTGCCACCATCTCCAGTGGCTCTGCTACTGTGGGGAAAACTCCCAAGTCCTCTGGCATCCCTGTGAAGCCTGTGGGAGGAATACCTTCGGGTCGCAAGAATAGTTTCGATGCAAGCAGTGAACAGAGCTTCCTGCCTCCGATCGCCCGAAACAGCATTCAGTACCGCAGCCTGCCGCGACCGGCCAAATCAAGTACCCTCAGTGTTATTGGTCGCCCTGCATCTCGCCCTGTCAGCGGTACCATTGATCCCAGTATGTTGAGTTTGAAACCTGTGTCCATGGCATTGTCAGGCCACAGGGTGAAAGAACCAAGTAGTTGCAGCAGTAAAATGGCTAATCGAACAAGCACAGGCCCAGTGAACCAGACAGACAGGGAGAAGGAGAAGGAGAGAGCTAAGGCCAAGGCTGTGTGTGCTGACATCGACTGTGGTTCTCTGAAAGGACAGGAGACTCAGTCTGAGTCCACAAGAGAGTCTGCTGTGAAGCTGCACGGCCTGAGACGGACCAGCAGCAGCAAGTACCCGGAACTGTCATCACCCACCACACCAAGGTGGCTGAATTAAATACTGTTGTAAATCACCAAAGAGAAACACAAATGTAT
>CAAKHC010016238.1:0-20854 GCA_901007825.1 Macroramphosus scolopax | reverse complement strand
AAAATGTATTTTCTTTCATTTCTAAGTGAAGAATTTGTGATTATGTGACATTGAAAGGAATTTATGAAGAAGAATGTAAATTTGAAAATGGAGTTAAAATTCACAAATGTCTTTAAATAAAAGTGTGACAAAAGCGAGAGCAGAAAACTCATCACCCGCTGCCTGTCTCATAATTTCCCTGTTCTTCACAGAACAAAAATATAATCTGCTCATAGGTCTCACACCCGGAACCTGTTCCATATAGAACATACACAGTTAATTGGGAATTATGTCCCTAGAGTCCACTACAAAAGGCAACCTCAGGATTCACTGTCCCAGCAAATGTCAACGTGGTTGGGTGCAGATTACCCGGCGATAACGGCTTCACTGTACTGGAACAGGGATTAGGAAACCCGCAGGGGAAACCTTAGGTTCCCTGTGGCAGCGAAGATGTAGGGAGGGTTGCAAGAGCGCAGCAGGAGGGGGTAACTGTGCAGGACCGCGCCCCCACAGGGGCCTTTCCAGTCTGACTGCCCGGGTGAAATCCAACTGAGCAGGTTTGAGGCAGTCAATGGAAACCACCTCTAGGGTCTGAACAGCTACCTACCCACAGCAAAATGTCTGGGCCAGAATGACCCGCAACATCATCTTTGTATACAAACTGCACAGAAATTCCACGACACATCAAAGTGTTCAAATATCACACCCCAGGTCATGACCCTAAATGAGGAAAAGTCAGAAAAATTCAGGAAGAAAATGACAGGTTAACCAGTACTTTGGTCAACTCAAAAACTGAAATGGGTCAAATCGACCCTTAACATAATACGAGGGTTAAATTTGAGTTTTGAACATACTACAGTATTTAAACTTGGATTATGGTCACTTGAAGCTGTAAACAGTTGTGGATCCGACCACGTAAGTTCAACGTCCTGGCAATACTTTGGTTCTGCTCATGTATCCACCACCTCCCGGGGTACATAAATATCTCTTCAGCTGGCAGCTAACGTCACGCTTTGAACAAATTAGTTCCTAAATTTGTTTTGTTTTTTCCATTTGGTGCTGGGTAGGTCGTGTGAAGTGACTATTAAAGCTTGTTTCCTAAAAACAGATGAAGGTTGCTGTAGTTGAAAACACTGTTGATGAGAGTGAATCAAATCAGTAAGGTGAAATTATTTTGAAGCTATGCAACGTCTTTGTGTTCTGGGAGCCCACGTCAGGTGTTTGGAACTAATGAGGTGGATAAGACAAGATTTGAGGAAGAGGTCAGTTAGGGCAAAGCTTGTACACTTTTCTCCCACCATCAAAACTAAGTATATCTTATTACTGCAATTTAGAAGTCAACCTACTCTTATTATCATAGTACTCAGTACATGTATTCAATGGCTAGCTATTACAATCAAGCATAACGCATTGGAGTTTTGCATTAATATCCTCAACACACAGGTGATACAACTTTTTCTACATTTGTAATCAGGGCAGCTTGTTCCTTAAACTCCAAATCAACTGACGATAGAGGAGTTGTTGGGAAATAAACTACATCTGTTGTATTCTGAGGGGTTGATAATGGACTAAGTAGTACTGCACTTGTGACAATAATTGGACGAACATCAGAGGACTTACAAACCATCAAGCCTTGACCATCTTTAGTGCCACTGCTGCACAAACAAGCTTTCACGGCTTTGAATCGCATTCAACGAAACATGATTAACAGAGTTTGCTGTTTTAAATTACACCCCCTTTCAAACAGTCTTTCAAAGAAAGTCTTACATTGATTTCTTTCCAACTGCTTTTAGCACGGCAATTTTATTTCTGTTGCCCTTGAAGTGCTCATACTCACACAAACCCAGTTTGCGGTTGTCTTCCAGCCCACCCACATCCCCCAACATACTGTATTGTTGACACGAAATTCTTCAAAGAGGTGAGCGGGGCTCTGGGCTCCTGCCTGCTCTCTATTATGAAGGGCTTCCTCTTGACGGATGACATTGCTGATCAAATTGAAAGGCTGAGTATTTAGCCTTTCACACTTATGACTTTATATCAACTGTACACTTTTATGAAAGCCACAGGTTGTATCTTAGCTCTGGAGTATATCTTACAAAGCAATGTCACAAAGTCTCGGAACTCATTTCTGCATATTGTCCAGTGAGTTCCGAGCTGGACTATGATCTTAATTGATAAGGGTGAGGGATGAATCTGCTCAAACCTACAGTGTCCAGCCTGATAAAGGGACAGCAACAACACACCATGAATGCAACGCTCATCAAATCCCATCTAACCTTTGCTGAGAGGATTAGATCTTCATCTCCTCTACTTCATTTGATGTAGTACTGAACATTTCCTGAGACAGATCTATTAACCCTATGAGACAAGTCTATTTAAAGGATAATTTTACTAACTTTCCTTTTGGCCATGCTGTCCACGTGCATCCCCTGATCACCCAGAATTTTCGCCACATGATTGTCTTCCTGGATCAGTGTTAAGCCAGCATGTTTGTTCCTCATGAGACACCCAACCCTGTATGTACCCTGATGCTGAATCCAAGGTCACTCACTACTCATTCCTCCACCCTCTGGACTAGCAGACTGAGCCCTTAAAATTGTGTGACATGAACAAGTTAATCACGTAAAGTCTGCTGGGGTGCAAGAGTGGTGAGTGGTTTCTGATGTTGTTGGAAAATAAATCAAACGAAACTCCGTCTGCAGCCACGGAGATCCGCCAGCACACAACTTTGCAGTGGAAGTATATTGTGTCAATTCACACAATTCGTTCTCTCCCCCTCTCTTGGTCAAATTTGCTAAATACTAATTAAAAGTGCTTCAATGCTTCCTTTCTTACACACACTAGACCATTACTTAAGAAACTTGAGAAGGGAAAGGAGATAATGCCGTCCCACATATTTAAAGCAACACTTAATTAAATCATTAATGAAAGCCGACGATCAACATTACAGACAAGAGCCCAGGTTCTCATGTATTACCGTCGCTGGTTGATCATTTTCCATCTCAAGACATAACTGGCTCTGTTTTGAACTCGCAAACTACGAACGTCACGCTGCCGTTGTAAAATGATCAGAGTGAAGTTAACGTTAGTGAGAAACTTTAAAGCAACAAAGGGAAGAACTGGCAAGCTGAGAAACTAGGACGCAGAGCAGGACTTCACAAGCACAAGATATCTTGCAAGCGCTTGTTCCGATTCATAAAAATAGGCCTGCACATCACATAGTGCTGACTGTCAGACATACTCACAGGTCAGTGTGTCATGGGGGGCTGGGTTGGTGACTCCTTCCACCGTTGAGGATGCTTTTCTCAACAAGGAAGCATCCTCTGAAACATGGAAGATGACGGTTGGGAATGGGTCTGTTGGTTGCTATGGACATGAAACGTATAAATATACCTGGAATTCTGTAAGGAGGTTAAGTAATTGATGTCGTAGAAAATGTCAAGCTGTGCTACAGAGAGCAGGACCACAGCGCCGTCCTTGAACAGGGAAGGCGGAATCAGTGTTGCTGCCCTACTTTTAAGGTCTGAAAACGAAATGATTTCTGCAAAGCTGTAGTTTTATGAATAGAACTGTGTGTAAGTGCTGGCAGTGCGTGTGTGCATGAGCAGGTAGAGTGTCTGTCTAATAATCGGAAGGTTACTGGTTCGATCACTGGCTCCGCCGTCGACCATGTCAGAGTGTCCTTGAGCAAGACGCTGAACCCCTAAGTGTTTCTGACGGGCAGGTTGCCTCCACCATGATTGTGTGAATGTGGGTGAATTTCCTCGGACAAAAGTGCGATATAAACGGTCCATTTAACATTTAACGAAACATCACTGTTAGCCTGTTAGCTCACATCCCAGCGGGCATTGCAGCAGGTCCTCGGGCTCAAACTACAAGCAATCCTTAAGATGTCGGTGCCACCATCTCGTCAACAGAGCTGACGAGCTCTCCCCTCGCCCGAAGCCATCTCATTTCATTAGACATTTGCAGTGATACACCTGAGGGTTCATTCTTCTGTCCTGTTTTGCAGTTGCAGCTCTGTCTGGACTGTGGTCAGTGTTCGATACAATAAATTTGTCTTCAGCAGCAGTCCTGCTCCACTGGCAGCCGAGTATTCAGCC
Organism: Macroramphosus scolopax; assembly: GCA_901007825.1. NCBI lineage: Eukaryota > Metazoa > Chordata > Actinopteri > Syngnathiformes > Centriscidae > Macroramphosus > Macroramphosus scolopax. The sequence goes on along the minus strand of CAAKHC010016238.1, from coordinate 16,772 downwards.
GTCCTCAAGTGCACACAATAGATTCTCTCACTGGCATTGTCCATTCAGCTTTCAAGTACATAACCCAAGGTCGTGGCTTGCTATTTGGATTCCTGTCTGTGCCACACCCACACAAAGGAAGAATAATGTCTGAAAACTGATGAAAACACAACACTCACTCAACTTTCTTCAGAGGGGTTTTATAAACTTTTGAACATGCAACTTGTCAGTAAATGTAACAAATGTACTTCAAACCATGAAAGCCAGACACCGTCTCTCCAAGGAAAACATTATAGTGATCATTGCCTGAATGTGATGTTAACACATGAAAGTGAAATGAATAGAAACACTTTATAATCAACAAACCAAAAAAGTAATATCAGAAACATGTACCGTAATTTAATCGGTTAATTGAATCAAAATAACAACGGTGCATTTGAGTTTAGTATGAAAAGAAGAAATGGCGGCGAGTAAGAGATGTTAAAAAGATTTGAAACCTCTGATGCAGAAAATGCAATTGCACGGTGTGTGATTGTGTGTGTGTGTGCAGTACAGTATACAGTATACATATACAGTACGTTCCTGTGCACTCGGCTAATCCTCAATCATATTCATTTGCATTTCATGCAGACTTCCATTTGTTTCTGCATTGTATCACTATGATATGCATCTTTAAGCCCGATAGAATTCCAAGTACCTCCAGTGGAACACTGCCACTTCCTTTGAGTCCACACAAGTCCAAGTACATTAACAGGTGGCCGTAACAGCAGCAGAGTGAGACGGGGCTTCATTCAACACATTGTAATGACTGAGGGTGTCAGGATGGCTTTGAGCACTGCAAAGACGCCCGAGTTGTTGGCCTTTTGTAGGCGGCTGCCTGAAGTGCATTCATTCAAAAGACCATGCAACAACATAAGGTATGCTTTATGGGAGGGGGAGTTCAACGGATGAATGGGGAAGATGAACCTTGACAAATGAAAGTACCTCTACAGTGTGGCGTAAACAAAAAGTGTCTTAGTTGTCACATTTTCATGTTTGCTTTATCACATCATTTTCTATGTGAATAAACACGTGCTAGTGTCGTAATAGAAATTAATACTTAAATAGTTTTATCCTTAAGCAACAATTAATGCCTTAATTCCAGTAAATATAATCTAATCCCTCTGAGGAAAACGCTGAATACCAAGGGCAGAGTTTACTGAGGCAACACTGCACCCATCTCTTCCTCTGTCATAATCCGTCCCCCACATGTTTGAGGTTAAAGTGGATTTAAACTCAAATAACATTCACTGCTATTCTCTCCATCTCTAGTCTTTGCATCGCCATTAGGCTAATAGTGTTCAGCTAATATGCACGCTAAAAAATGGATTTAGGATCCATTAGCTTATTAGGCGCAAAATGACATTATCTCCCCTCAATGTGAGCTGCATGGCAGCCATTCGGAGATAAATTATGCCATAGCAACACCCCCTGATCTGTCAATCAATCCTCTTATCAGTTTTTCTCCCCCAGGGATTCCAATCATTCTGTGTTTAAATGAGTGGAAGTGCACTGGCTGAGCCGGGCAGCAGGTTTGGAGAGATCAATCCAAATGAGAGCGATATACTAAAGTATTAGAAACGCCTGAATTGAGATAAAAGGTTGTATGGACGAAACAATATATTATTTAGCTTTGAACTGTACCTTTATTATGGCTTCAAGGAGTATGTAGGGTGTTTTATTGTATGTAAGGATTAACCTGAGCTCTAATTTACAGAGAGAAACGTTCAATCACATGTTAGATTCCTGCACCCTCACATGTTTGGGCGTTTCACTAGCTGGCTGCAGACATACCACTTGTTTATGTGGTTAAAGGGAATCTTCCGGTGTGGCCTTGGGAGGATGAATTAGGAATTAAACAGTGTGTATCTGAAGGGTTAGCTCCGCTCCAAATTGGAATCTCTCTTCTCATTGCTTCATTATCACAACTCTCTCTTTGTGTCTGCTCGGAGGCTAATTAAGGGGGGACAGCGAGAGCCAGAGAACAAGACCCCACTGATGAAAATCAAATGAGAAGGACAGGAATGGTAGAATAGAGGAATAATCTGTGCCAATGCCTTCCTAAAACGGATGAGGGGCGAGCGGGAGAAGTGCCAGAGACATCGTAGAGTCCCTGTGAAAAAGGATGAGTAATCTGTGTGTAGGAAGAACCAAGAGTAAGAAGAATCAGCTTAATTTATAGCTCGAGTCTTAATACGTGTCCCCTTACTCCCTCACAGACCGACCACAAAGCAGAAAGGAGCTTGCTGGGGTTCATTCTTTTCCATTTCTTTCAATTCACACTTACAAAGCCAGCAGGCCTTTGCTGCTGTTTCATGTCAAAGTCTGGTCACGTATGTTGAACTGCGAGCAAGGAACGACTCCGTTTATCAATTAATCTGTTGATTAGTTAATCATTGATTAATGAGTGAGCGCCCGTCACAAATTCCCAGAGCGTGAGGGGACACCTTTAGATTGCTTCTGATAACCCGTTAAACATTCACCAGGAGCTACAGCGGCCCGACCTGACGCACCACGTACTGTATCATTGCTTCCGCCAAGGAGGTTGTGTTTTATCTTCAGTTTGTTTATCGGCAACAGCACGCACGAATTACGCAGCTGATCGTCACCCTGTTGGAGGGGCGTGCATGAGCCAGCGGACAAAGCATTGCATCTTGGTGCCGCTACGGTCAGAATACGGAAAAATTGCATTTATTTCCAATTAGATTCGTCAGAGCTTCAACTGTAAGTCTGCCAGCTGGAGGTGATGCACTCTAGTTTTGTCTCTAATTGTTTTCCACATTGTGGCCCAGTAGCTTCTGGGAAGTGGCTGCTGGTTAACATGCAGTGTTAATGGGCTGCACTTCAGTCCGTGTTACTTCTTCAGCACAAACGGTCTGAGACTTAAAGAAAAAAATGGAGGCATGTTTCTAATACTTGTGGAGGTGCATATAATGGAAGGATGTCATACTGGCCTTGGTGTGCATTTTTATCTTCTCTCAAGTGCAAGTTGCCCTCCAGCAGCCAAAGAAAGGAAAGAAGGAATGTGATGGATTCCATACGGGGAGACCTTGGAGGGGACGTACAACATTTGAGTCCCATTGCAAACTACAAGTTTCACATTTCTAAGTAAGTCAGGACAAATGTTTACAACTAGTGTGCATCATTAGAATTCGGTCATCAATAACAAAACAGAAATCATTACTGTTCAACACAGATTCGTTTGTTTCAGAAGGCGACTTCCAGAAGTGGCTTTGACTCCAGCAGTAATCTATCAGGGATATAAATAGATGACGTGCACCCTCTGGTAGGTGCAGGTAGCCACATCATAAGAATCACAGTGGTATTGAGAACAAACTGATACATAATGTAATGGACCGATAACATCCGGATCGCGTCACAATAGCCTTCAGAGACGCCTTCAACCTGCAAGAACTGAGTAGAGCAGTGACTCCACCCACTGAAGAAGATAGACCTACATAAATGTCTCGTCTCCCTCCTGTGTGATGCCTGTCACCTTGTTTGGCGTCACATGTTCCCCGTTACCTTCCCTCCCTGAGTGTTCTGTCTGTGTCTGGGTGTGTTCCTGCGCCGGTTCGTCCTTTGTTCCATGTTTCTAGTGATTTTCCGTGTCTCGAGTGCTGATCTCTGCCTGTTTTTTGACCTCGTCTTTGCCCTGCCCTTGTCGGATTTGTTTGCCCGGGTTTGGATTGATCACCTGTGTACCAAACCAACCTGTGACTACAGTATGTTTCCACCGAAGCTTCGTCTCCACCTGCGGTTGAGTTGTTACAATACTGAGCAGTCGATAATTAACATTCATGTTGATTGACGAATCATATAATCCCATATTCATTTCTCCACTGCATGTCTGGAGTGAGTTTAATCCCAGAAGTAGAAAGCTTTGCACCCCTCTCTCTCTCTCTCTCTACCTACTCTGCGAGGTCAATCAATCACTTTGAGTTTACTTTAAATCCTTTGTGACAAGTGACCTTGCAAAATGGCTTTTGTCAACATCTCTGCGTTGTTATTCATACAAAATGACATAGCTAAGCCTGTGCCAGTGCGGCATCATTCAAATTGGTCATCTAATCTAATACAAAACCCCACCTTATTAAATAAACCATGCCTCGTGCCATATATCAATATAATATATTCCCTAAAGTAAAAGGAAAGTCAGATCATAAGTAGGAGGCTTGTGTTTTGTTTGCAGATATCACCTTCAAGGGGGAATAAAAGCAGAGATATTTTGGTACTGTGGCACCCAAATATAGTACAAAAGGAGCATTAAATCAGAAGGAGGAAAGATGTTCATTCCCCAGATTTATTTTCAATATTTCTTCTAATCTCTACCTTGCAAGCCTTTGTTTTATAGTGACATCACTGCCTGCTTAAGACAGTTGGTTAAGGACAGTAAAGCATCACTGAACTCCCTCAGTATTTATTACTAGAAAGAGTCAGTGTGATGCAAAACATGTCTGAGAGCTCCGACATGATAATAAGAAGCTACATTAATGCTTTCCATCCATAGTTTGTCCACATGCCGTTTGCGCGGCGCATTACTGAACCAACATGTGGGATTAGGCCGTCTGAGCGCCGCAGCGTTTGATGCCGGATATTTAGACATTCAGCCGAGTTTATCGTCAACCTTTGAGTGAGATCATTAATACATGGGTCTGCAGGGAGCGGCTGAAGGAAGGCTGCCCGGTCCCATCTGTCGGTGCCTGCTCTCCTCTGCCAGGGCCGCAGCCCATGGGTGCAAACTTGACCAGCGGAGGGGGGAAATAAGCAGTTGATGTAAATAAAAGCCTGGGCGGCTATAAGAGGAAGCGTTGTAAATGATTGACCCCCTTTTCTCCATCTTTCACCATCTCTATCTTTCAGTATCTGTCGTTGGATCTGTTGGACTAACCTGACGTCAGATGTTGGTGGTGGTACTTGTACTGTAGACATTGATTAACATGTAGGAGAGTTTGCCTCTTGTCATTTCCAGACATGATAAAACCCATCACACCGAAAGCCCAGGAAGACCTTTTCAAATATAGAGAGCTACTTGAACGACATTACAGTTTGTTGACTGCAATTAAAAAAAAAAAATCACACTATTGATAGATGTTCTCTGTACGTATTATTACTATAATCTGTTGGAAATATACAATCCCTGACGAAGAGGCTACCGTGGTGTTGATAGCAGGAGCCGGTTCAATCCGTGGGGTGTGTGTCTGCTCATGTTTACCCTGCTCAATTTTAAATGAAGGGAAGACAATTTATACTGTCACATGGTGAATAAAGCACCGCGCCGGATGACAGGAAAATGATGTTTAACACACACACACACACACACACACACACACGCCCATTTTAAAATGGTTATGTAATGATTTTGCTGCTAAATATAAATAGCAGCTCAAGTTTGGAACAACTCTTTATAGACAAAGTTACAAGGGAAGTTGGGATGAACAGAATGTGCAGTTCAGATTAAAATAGAAATATAATTGCCCCAGAGGTTTTTTTTTTTTTTTTTTTATATCAACTTGAGAAAAATGATAAGAGAGAAGGAAATGAGGTTATTACATTATGAGGAGGGTAACCTTCCCTTGACATCCATGCACTTGAACTGGTCTATAGTTCGTGAACAGGAATAGGAAGCAGGAAGCGACACAGGGCATGTGACCGAAAAAGAGCTCTACGGGACTGAATCCTAAAGATTCCTGCGCTGCTTCGTGGGCTGTGAACATAACAAATTCCTTCATCCAAACTTTTCTCCGATTGCACACAATATTTGCAGAGTATATATCTTAACGTCTGGTGCCTCGGCTCTAATGTTTCAGAAGGATGAGCTCCTTAAACTGTGTGTTTAATGTTGTAAGGACCTGCTTGGAAAGCCTTCACTGAAGGTTGGAGTCTTGCACACACATGGGAGGAGTAGGTGACAGCCGCAACACAGGCTAGGAGGCTCTGGACCATGTCTGGTGTGCAGGCTTGGGTTGGGATCTTCAAACCAGAGGGCAGAAGACTAGCAGAGTAGTGGGTAGCTGGCTGCGCTGGTGTCGACTGGGAGTTAGTGGGACCGAGGTCCAGGCCAGAGCACTGGCTGAGATTCAGGTTGAGGACACAGTGGTTAAAGTCGCACCTTGGGAGAAGCAGGTTGAGGTTCAGGCTACAACTAACCAAACCCAAGACATAAAATCAGGACAAAATCCTTTCATGTTCATTTCCAACAGTTGTGGAAGGACCTGACTGATGATGATGATGATGATGATGATGATGATGATGATGATGGCACCCGGCTGATGGCGGCATCACATTCACGTTGCCTGAGGATGAGATGTCTCTTAGAGGTACATCTGCAGTATGTTACTGTTCCGCTCCTCAGACAAGAAGTCGTATCTGACTGAGCTGCGGACGGTGTGAGTGTGTGAGTGAATTGTCGTATCACTGCTTCGTCATTGAGGCGCAGTGGGTCTACTTTTATATTAATAAAGTGTCATCAAGTTGTAAATATTTACAATGTTGGCTCTGTGCTGAGGTGATGGGAATGATTGCAATCTATTGCTTGACTTTCTCCTGGGAATCCAATTAATTAGTCTCAGCACACTCAATATGCACCAGTCACTTTCACTCATTGTATGTAGCTATAGTCAACTAATGTAATTTAAACACCATTTGCTTTATGATCTCCTTCATGTTCAGAATACGGAGGAAACAAAGCCTGCAAACACCGCAGAGATTTAATTCCTGGTATAATAGAATCTAATAAGATAGAAATCAGAGTGACTCCTCATCACACTACAATGTTGACTTGAAATAATAATGAGGAAAGTAGAGTTATATACTGTTTGCCTGTAATTAATTTTAAGGCCGAGCCGTTGCTGTACATGTTATTTGGATGATTCCTGAAAAAGATAAACTATCTTCCCCAGGCTGACTCGTTACTGAGACCTGATGGATGAAGTAGTTTTTCTTTATGGATCCATACATAGAAATATAAGAATAATGGACTAATATTTATTTATTGGGTTGTTTATTTGCATCACCACACTTAAAGTTGCCCCCATGTAAAACTGAAAAGCTCATAGAGCTCAACTTCTCTTGTTCTGTCTGTAAAAAGTGTGTTTTCTCAACATTCCCCTGAATTGTGACACACAAGTGCTGAGCTGCACAAACGCTGACTCATCATGATCACTAATATTACCTGAGAATGGTCCATAGAGCCAGTTCACGCTTTAAATAAGTAGCTTTTGATGTATATAAGCCAGTTTTCTCTAAGTCATCATTTCTCCTGACATCAGTGGAGGTGGTCTTCATATCAGGGGACCTGTGAGAGTTCGTAGTAGTTCGGAGTTCAACAGGAAACAAGTGGCAGTGCCAGAAAATAACAAATACACAGCAACTACTCCATCCTGATCCGCATATTGAGGTGGATGTTAATGCATTCATACGGCATCTAATGCTGTTTTTATAGTTCATTTGTCTTCATTATATTTATTGGGAGAGGAGTTAGAATATTTTATTCTAATTGTATTTGTTGGGATTCGGTTGTTCTCCTCTCCCTTCCTCTTGTTCTCTTCTGTTCTCCCCATCCTATTGTCTCCGTCTGTGTTGTTTGTCTCCCTCTGTAGGGTCGGGTTGGCATTCCCTCTGCCGGAGAGTTCATACCACCTACACACCTGATCCCCATCTTCTACTCATCACCTGCCCTCCGGTATATAACCTCCACTCATCCCTCCAGTCCTTGTCGGACCGAGCTGAGAATCCCGGACCTCCCAGCAGCTTCGAGTCGCATTGTGTTTTTTGTCAATCCGGAGAAGTGTGGTTTTCTCTCCCTTTTGTTTGCCTACCCTGAGCTTAAGGGCATTTTGAGTTTTACTATTAAAGTTGATTTTGTTCCTTAACTGCAAGCCTGAGTTGTGCTCTGTGGGTCCTACCAACCCGTCGCTGAAGAAAGCCTAACAGTATTATTGTTTGTCTGTCTTGGATTGAGCAATACGTGAGGCTCTGTTTCCGGTGTTCTAAAGTGTTGTAGTAAAAACAAAAAACTACATTTTTATAGTTCTTTTGTAGTACTATTGTCTATATATTATACTATAAAATAGCATTCATATTGTTACCTATAAGCTTTGCTTTCATGTATTTCTGTCTGCCATCGACCGTCTCATTGATTAGTTTGTTTATATATTCCGTCTCAGTACAATCCAATACAGTCCAACAGCAACACAAATTAAAGCTTCCGAAATGACTATTAAATTAGGTCCAACAAACATTGAAAAGTATGATCAGCCAGTCCAATTCCATTCCAGATGGACAAGTACTCTTCGTCCAGCCCCGAGGCCGTCGATACCAACGTACGAGGCCCCCTGTGGTATCTGTACGTCTGCACCGTGCTTCCAACTAACTCCGACCCCGATTCGACGAGGGATCATTTAAGAAGATGGCATTAACTGTTCACTCCCAATCGATCATGTGTAGAAGTCTAGAGCGCTTTCAACTTCTGTTTCAGTTTTTGTTTTTGTTCCACTTACAAGCCTCATAGTCCTGTTAGATTGCTTGCCTCTCTCCTCTCAGCCAACAAAAAAGAATGGCTGATTGCTTTGGGGCGGACAAAGTCCCACAGAGTAGCTCAATTATTGACTTTGCTAAGTCAACCTTTAACGTGCAAATCCTGCTTAGACTCTTGTCCTTGTGGTGGCCATGGGCCCACTGACAGCACACATTCAGCTCACAGTCCAGCAGACATTAATTCCTCTCAATCTTCACACTCAATTTAGTGTTGAATGTTCCTGCCAATATGGCTGAGCCTTGGAATTAGAAGTGGTAAATTATACAAATAACCCCTTAATAGCATGCAGTGCCTGAATTAAATGAACCCACCAACATTGCAGCGATTTGCAGCGTCGCGAGCGAAATGGAAGGGCAAGTCCAATCATGTACGTACATGTGCTCAGTGAGCAGCCTATGGTTAGGCTAATGAGGAGAGTTGCACAGAACACCCAAACAGCCACGGAGTCAGGTGATTCTCTTTGTGTCCTCACACAGCAACAATCCACTGAATTGTATGCAATTAGCAGGAAAGAACTGAGTGTCTTTGCAAACAAAAGTCTACACCGCGTTAGTGTTTGACCTACGACAAGACGAGTGTGTGGGAATTACAATGATAAATGAAATCTTCATCATCCGAGTTGCCTGCGAGCGTCCGGATCTCAATCAGTTGTTCCGTCTGTAACATCCAGTTGGCGTTCGAAGCAACTAATGAACTGCAAGAAGTTCATATTTATTCATAATTTTAAACACATGATTATTATTCAGGCAGTCAACTCACGGAGAACAGATTTATTATGAGAATTAGTAGTATGTTTAGAATTGATTTGTTATCCCCTGCAAGCAAACAGCCATCAAAGCACAGCAGCAACTGGGGAGCGACGATAAAAAAAAACTCCCCCCCAGGTGAACGGAGACTCAGAGCCTGCAGTTGAATGCTGGATGAAGGTGGGCTTCATGAAATGCTACATGAGGTGAGCAGTGGCAAAAGCAAGGTTTTTATGCTGCAGTTAAAAACTAGTACAGCAGACAGATTGTCAGCCGGCATTATCCACCTGGTGGCCGTTCCCCTGCCGAGCACCTGACACGACAGGGGGAAGCAGTGAGATGAATACATGTAAACCCAAGTTGACACACATAAACTATGCAGCAGATAATAGTGAACTTAAACATCACGTATAAAAACATATAATGGGGAAAAATGTAGGAGACCTGATGTTGTGATAAGCAGCTGCAGCCTGACCATCAGTACAGGGTGGACAGTAGGTACAACCAAATGAAGCAGGGGTATAAAACACAGAACAGGAGCTCAGCGGTTCAGATATAATTATGATACGGAGGAGGATTATAGAGGACCAACGGCACTGATATATTCCCTCACCTCCGGCAGTATCGGAAGTGTGTGGAGAAACTATGGATGTGAGTCAGATTTTTGTGAATTTTGCAAAAGCATTTATCTCTTTGGTACAATTATGTGAATGTTCCGTGTGCAGGAGAGCGATGCTGATTACAGTACGTACTTAAAGGCAATGAGAAATACTATCATCTGCCACAGACCCAGATTGGTGCACAGGGAACCTTTTCAAAACAACCAGTTCAAAAACACGTCAGTATTCTTACTTCACCTTTATTTTAATCAGCACTGTGAAGGCATCACTCCAAGCTAGGAAATTAGAAGGGTGCTGACAGAGCTCAGGTCTGGACCAAGAGCCACTCTTCAATTACATGCAAATCTGCAACTGAAGCATCATTGATGGCTAAAAAAACTCAAAAAGGTTTTTGAATTATTAGCTAAAATATAAAAATAGTATATCTCTTACTAACTGCAATTAAAACATAGCAGAGGTCAAATTAAGTTCAACCTTGACCGTAGACCGTCGGGTCGTTGCCATCGCCGGGTCCGGAGCATCGAGCGGTTGTGAAGCGTCTCCATCCACATTTCGCCAGTCATGGTGGCCACGTTTGAATAACGAGGTAGACACGCCCTGAAGCAGATCCTTCAGATCGTTGGCTTTACCCTACACAGGACCATCATTTACAAAGTGAACAGCACACTGTGTTGAAGAATACTTGGCGGTGTGGTGCTGACTTGGATTTATAGCAAGAACACAGGACTTTGATGTATTTTGTTTTTGGAAAATGACACATACAATGCACAAAGTGCATTCAAGGCACCCATAGATGCAGATTACCTATAGGTGTTTGGATAGTTGGAGTACGTCTGAGGGTGGATGTGTTCATATGTCTGCAGGAGTCCTAAAATAAAGGTGACCTATGTTGAGGACGACTCCAGCAGCTCCCTCGCTCAATAAATAAAACCTCGACAGATTAACTAGGTCAAAGGCGTTATGTTGACAAAATATTGTTTGTTCAGAATCCTAAAAAATGTGAAAACGGGTAATGTTAATTATTCAGACAACAGCTCATTTGTGCTGTAATAGCTGTTCAGTGATGGTTTATTCTGCATTTCACCGGAGGTTCAGTAGAAAAACAGACGGAGGAGAGCAGAGGGGAAACCAGGTCTGTGACTGCGTTACAGCAGAGGGAAACAATGCACTGCTGTGACCTCATGATGCACGGTGTGTCTTCTCTTTCTCAGGAGGAATGAAAGCTCAAATACATGTACAGTTAAATGACAGTTATCTACAGATTGTAGGTGGTAATGTGCAGATACAATGGAACTGGGAGGAGGAATTATTATGCTGCACTGTTTGTGCTTTTGAGCTCAAAAGTGTATCAATAGTGCCACCACATGGAAAACCCTGGAAGACTCCAATGGTTCCTGCAAGCCATTTCCCCTGGAAGAACACAGAATTCAGTTTTAAAGTCATAAAGACCAAGAAATATATAGTGTGTGTGTGTCTGATGATGATTTTGATTGATTTTTCTGTCACTTTAGCAAAAGTGAAAAAAGGCAACAAAACAAATGTTAGAATATCTGATTTATATATTGAATTCAAAATCTTAGCAGCAAGCGATATCAACATTTGGGAAAGAAAAAAAAAAGATTACATAATCGTCCATTTACAAAGTAAAATGTTTGCAGAGAATCCACACAAACAGAATATTTCCTTTTTAAAAATGTGGTCGATTCATACAGAGAGGTGGTTTGCTGCCGACACCTTTCGACTAGCTCCTGGAAGCCCTTCCATCACAGTTCTTTAGCGGGCGCATCCACTCCCACCTCCAAATACCATCAGTTACAGATGATGTGGATGAAGGCAGCACAGTCTTCACCCACAGTCGACGTTTGTTGTCTCCAAACTGTTTGCAGGGAAGCCAAATAGGTCAAACACGTCACAGTCATGCTTGAACTTTCTGTCAGGCTGCTCATCTGGTACTCCTCCTCAGGCTCTCCACGGTCTGCAGGAAGGAGCGCAGGGCCTGATCTTCTTCCAGGGTGGAGCAGTCCTCCTCCTCCTCCTCGATGATGCCACACTGCACGCAGCGGAGGCGGGGCTCACGTTGTCCAGCCCTGCAGACACACGCCGTGGCCAGAGACTGGGGGAACTCCTCCATCACCAAAGGCAGCAGATGGGCAGGGAGGGTGTCCATGCTGGTCGCCATGGTGAACGGTGGCCCAAATCTGAGGATGATGAGCTGAAGACAGTTGGTTTAGATAGAAGCCTTTTGCTGGAATTTCTAGGTCAGAGATGTCCACAGTTTGAGGATAAATGATGCAAAAATTACAAAAATCTGTCAACAGTTGAGCTGTTTAACATTCAGTCCTGAGCTTCTGTCTGCAGGTTGTTGATATGGAGGATCCTGTTGTTCCAAACTGATCCTGAAACCCTGCTTTGAAGAAGTGCGAGGTCGTGTGAGTTTCAGCGAGCTCTGGATCCTGAGCACCACTGAGCTCCTCTTTATATACGTCTCTGCAATCCACTCATTTCCTCCTTTGGGCATTCCACCGCACAGAGCTTCTCCCCCTCCTACACTCGCGGATGACAAATTTCCGGCAGCTTCCATACCAGTGTACCAATAATCTCCCAGAAACTGTTGGCATGGGAACTGGACAGTGATGGTCGGGAGGAAAGAACATGAATAAGCAGCACATTTTCATGGACTGTGAAAATGACGACTCATGGTAAAATGATTAGATCAACTTATTTGTGCAGTGATAGTTTGTTATAGGAAATTATAAATACATACAGAATGTATCTATACACAATGATTTATGGGATAGATGTGTGTTTTACAGCACATTTATGGGGTTTGATGGTATCTTAGCAAAATGCCACATGGGGCGATGTAGGCAGAGATTAAACAAGACAAATACAAATACAAAACCCACTGAGATTCCAGCAAATTCCAGCAGTTCAAATACAGAATGTGAGACAGAAATTCACAACACTGCACTGCTGGAAGAAACTAATAGTGGCATTCACAAGCTGTAGAAGCCAGTACTCTGTAATCACTGCTACATTATTACATGTGTAGTTAGTATTCAGAGGTCACTGTCTTCATTCAGATTTCACCTACCTACTGACCGACTTCCACCACCCTGACTCCGACCACACCCAGATCACTTTGATCTCAGCTACCCAGCACCACCCTGTCATGTTTTGTGACTGTATCTCCCACAGTTGTAACACGATTGTGGTGACAAAAAACCTCCAGACAGATTCATAAACACGCCTCTGTGGTCGATCCTCCTACGGTGTGAGGCTCCAGGACCGCAGCTGCCTTGATGACACACAGTTGAAGCTGCTAATAAAAGAGGGAGCTCTGAACTACTCGAATGTTTCGCAGTAATGAAGTAGATGGACATTAAACAAAGGCAGGAACTCCTGGGATGTAATGGACTATTGATGACATCAGGGGCAGGAGGTGTCGTTAGTAAATATGCATCCTTATCTTGGTTTCCGTTAATTAAAGTGGATCAGAGAGAGGACCGTCTTCTTCCTCTGAGACACCTTGGTAAATACAGAGAACAGCCTCGATCCAAACTGTCTTGAGCACTTATTTAGGCAGATTTTTTAACATTCATGTGGCGTTTCCTCTCAACGCCGCATCTGGTGAGTTTCTAAGATCTAGTTGACATTTAAAAGGTCATAAATTCAACATGGCACTTTCCTCTTGTTTCAGCCTGCAGACCGATGTGTTGTCGACCATGAAGACGTTACTTCCAAAGCACCGTCCGTCCCGTCCCTTTCTGAAGCTAATCCCCATTATATGCTCTTCATCATTACTCACGCCGCAGACAAATCATGAAATATGAGATGTTATATCAGGAACCATCATCACCTTATTTAATTCAAATTTAAGTTAATCAATTGTGTACTTAATGTACCGTCCAGTTCACATCTTCAGCTCGGGGCTGCTGGACGGAGACGGAGACGTTCCCGGCTCATTTTTTCTGAAGGTGGCGAAAAGACGTTTCAACTCGTTCTATCTCTTTTATGAACAATAACATTTTAATGGCTTCCAGTCAGGTTTTAGAGCTCGCCGTAGCACACAGACGGCCTCTTCCAGCCACAGAGGTGACTACTCAGTCGTAATGACCCTTTAGATTTAAGTCTTCGCAGGAACCGGTGAGGAGTTACGAGCAGTCCAGCTGAATGTCTGCTGAAGTAGTAAAACCTGTGTGGTAGGTGTGAAGAGGAGTTGAAGATTTCTGCTATTCACTTTTATTTTGTAGAAATACTGACAAACGCAGTTTCCCACAGTCAGAAAACTAATGACACCAGGGTATTCTGGTTTGCTCTGCTTTACTGTTCCTATAACTCAGTGGTTCTCAAAGGGGGGTAAAGAGCCGCAGAACAAACAGGCAGAAAGTACATTAGACCATAATAACACAAGACAAAATACAGATCTTAAAACTAATGAGGTCAGACCAATTAGGATTAGACCATGACTGGCCGGCCACTTGCACATACAATGAAAAAAGTTTTCACAAATTCGCAATTTGGTTTGTGTAAACATTTTTAATGAAATGTAAATTTCTCTTTCATATCAATATTAATGCAAATGTGTCACAATTAATGTCCCACACAAGACAGACAAAAAAACAACGACCCACCCATTTTACTGGGATTACGTATGAAAAAACATTTTAGCATTCTACCAGTGCTTCTTCGTCTCTGCAGTCGACGAACCTGCAGAACTTCAGATTAATTTTATTTCAAACAAGACTGAGTTAGGTTAAATTAGTAATTTGGTCAATTCTCCAACACAACAACACTGTGAAGTGACATAGTGAGACGAATATAAAGCTATCGGTTTGAGTTCGTACTGAAAGAAAAGAACTTTAATACATCTTAAAGTGAACAAAAATTAAGAATGAAACAATCTGTTGAAAGTAATGGTTGAAAAGCCCTCTAGTCTTTACATCTTGATAGACTTTATGATAAGAAAATTCTAAATTTGAGAATCGCTGCATACTATGTGACCACATGTTTTGCCACAAAGCGTTTTTCATTCTGGCAACTCACACAGGAGGTTAATCTTTGTACACATATGCCGGCTTCTAACCTCCGACAACCAAATGTCTCTATATTCTGCCCTAATTGGTGCTTTATTATCAAGTGTTTTGGAGATAAATGTTAATTCTGGGAACCTTCGTTCCACATCAGTTTATTGTTCATTAATGTTGGTCAGATTTTCACACAACTCTTACATGCAACAGCAACTGGGGCCAAATACTGCCTCACATGATCAATGTCTTGTTTTCAGAGGGAAGGAAACTGACGTGTTGGCTAGGAACTGTCACATTTTCTCTTCTTGGTCCATGATGATGATGGTAGTCAGACGAGACATTAGCGCAGCTGGTCCCCTCTGTCTGCTGCCACCCCCAGCTGTTGCTGATCTATCCCTGCTTCTGCTTCTTGAGGTAACGAGCACGCTGGGACAAACCCATCCCCATCACGTAGCCGTTTAGGATCTTGGCAGGGAGCAGAGCTGTAGTCACCCAGCCCTGCAGAGGGAAATTACATGGTCAGCTGGTGGCATTTACAAATAACAGATTAGCATTCATTATTAATTTTCCTCCCAAAGGAGGAACAACTGTTGCAAGGCATTTTATGTGAAGGAACATTTCAGGCAATTCTGTTGTTCTAAACAAAGACAAAGCCTCCATTTGTGTTGTGTAACGACCTATAATAAGTTCAAAAACCTGGTAAATGTCTCTCCTCGGCCAAAATCATTCAATTTGCTGCTGCGCAATAAATCATTGTGATATGAAAATACAAGATACAATCTCTAGGCCTATGCATCTGACAGGGGAGCGTCATCCACCTCCCTGCGGAGGAGAACACATGTGGATGCATTCGGCCAATCAGATGACTTCGTTCGCAACGGAACTCTTGAATCTATTCGATTGAGGGGAGCTAGATTAGAGTTGCAATAGCTGAAGGGGAAGAAAAGACCACTGAGCGGAACCTGCCTCATTCAGGTAACATTATTAACATGGAGGAGCTTAGGATGGAACCAGTAACCTTCTGATTACCAGAAGGACACGTTACTACCTTAGCACTGCCCCCCCGAATCCAGCCCCTTGCCAGCCCCTTGCCCTGCAGGATAAACTGCTACAAATGCGAGTGGACCCCGTCCTGGTTGCTTGGATATCCAGCTACCTCACCGACAGGCCACAGTTCGTCAGGCTAAAGAACATCACGTCTGACACGGTGGTCAGCAGCATCGGTGCTCCACAGGGGACTGTGCTGTCCCCAATCCTCTTCACTCTATACACCTCAGACTTCTGCTACAACTCCGAGCTGTGTCATATCCAGAAGTTCGCAGACGACACAGCCATTGTTGGATGTATCAGAGACGGCAAAGAGGAGGAGTATCGGTGCCTGGTGAGGGACTTCGTTGCCTGGTGCAACAAAAACAGCCTGCAGCTCAACAGCTCCAAAACCAAGGAACTGGTCATTGACTTTGGGAGGGACCGACCAAGACCTAGACCAGTTCAGATAGGAACGGAGGAGGTGGAGGTCGTGCAGACCTATAAATATCTTGGGCTGTGGCTGGACAATAGGCTGGACTGGACAAGCAACACGAGGCAGCTTTACAAGAAAACACAGAGCAGGATGTATCTTCTGAGGAGACTGAGA
Source organism: Macroramphosus scolopax (assembly GCA_901007825.1). Classification (NCBI taxonomy): domain Eukaryota; kingdom Metazoa; phylum Chordata; class Actinopteri; order Syngnathiformes; family Centriscidae; genus Macroramphosus; species Macroramphosus scolopax. Next base: position 183 of record CAAKHC010016238.1, on the reverse strand, counting down.
GCCTTTAACATCTGCAGGAAACTCCTGTGGATGTTTTACCAGTCTGTTGTCGCCAGCGTCCTGTCATACGCTGTGGTGTGCTGGGGGGGGAGCGTGACTAAAGCAGACCTCTCCAGACTGGAGAAGCTGATTAGGAGGGCCAGCTCGGTGGTCGGGATGAAGCTGGAACCTCTGTCTAAAGTT